>PVJS01009463.1:14461-50403 GCA_004027185.1 Glis glis
TTTTTTTTTTTTTTTTTTTTTTTTTTGCAGAACTGGGGATAGAACCCAGGGGAATTCTACCTCGTAGCTACACACCCAGCCCTATTTTTTATTTTTTATTTCGAAACAGGGTCTCACTAAGTTGCGGAGGGCCTCACTAAGTAGCTGAGGCTGGCCGCAAACCCGAATCCTCCGGTCTCGGCCTCCCAAGTACTGGGATTACAAGCGTGCGCCACCATGCCCGGCTCCTGACCTCCTTTCTAAAGAAGCTTCTCCTCACACTTCCGTTCTTCCCTATTGAAGCTTCTATTTCTTTTCTTCATAGACTTGGCCTTGCACCACATTTTATTCATTTGTTCATGTTTCCCTTTGCCATTGCAGTATAAGCTTTATGGGGGCAGTGGAACTGAATTGTGTTCCTTCACTGTTCTCTCTTATGATCACCAGTGTGTGGCACATAATAGGTACTCAGTTAAAAATAATTGTAGAACAAATGCAGATGAACTGGGCCAGCACGGTGGAGGGTCAAGAGGGAATGTCCTCCAGAAAAGACATGTTGAAGTCCTAACTCTCAGTGCCTCAGAATGTGACTTTATTTGTCAATAGAGTATTTGCAGATGTAGCTCATTAAGATAAGCCCTACTTCAATATAGTCTCCTTATAAAATGAGAAAATTTGGACACAGACATGCACAAAGGGAGAATTGTGGAAAGAAACAGGGAGAATAGCATGTGAAGATTGGAATTATGCTGAAACAAACCAAGGAACATCTGGGGCTACCGCAGCTGGAAGAGACATGGAAGATCCTTCCCAGCAGGTTACAGAGGGAACATGGTTCTGCTGCTACCTTTACTTTGGAATTCTAGCCTACAGACTGTGAGACAAAACATTTCTGCTCTTCTAAGATACCTAGTTTGTGGAACTTTGTCATGGCAGCCTTAGAAAATGAAAATAGGGGTGGGGCGCCCTTGGTGGGCCTCAGTTACCAAAGACTCTCTGCAAGTGTTCTGGATGGTATATGGTAGCTAGTCGCCTGGGCTGCAATTGCACTAAGTCAAGACAGGATCAGAAAATGCCCAGATGAAACTGCAAGCAATAGACACTGATGAATCCAACAAAATGTTCCTGAAAAACACAAGGCTGACCACTGAGAATTATGAGTCCAGAATTATGGAGAATGGTGCCTTTGGGGGAGAAAGAAATCATTTCTTACTCCGCACAGAACTGGTTGTTGAGTGTAGGAGAAGTCAGAACTGCGAAGAAAAACACTCAAAACTGAATGAGTTATCAATCACACACCACCTCTGTTTCAGAGGTAGACATTATAAAGGGATAAGCTGGGGGTGCACTATTTCGGAGCAGTATTTAGAATGTCAGAAGCAATTGTGGAATTGGAATTTTAAAGGTTATTAGGCAGGGTAAATTAACAAATTACAGGAGGAAAACCGAGGAGGAAAATGACCTGCTTCCATCCTCTGACCTTTAATTAGCCGTGAAGAGAAAATGTTTGAAAAATTCACGTGTCACTCCCACCAACCTGGAACTGTTCAAAGCTCCCTGTGAATAGGGCTATTTGTGAGAAGAGGTACCAAGTGACAGTCAGTTTACAAAGTTGATTGGATGGATAAAATTTTATGTGATTTGAGTCCAAGATAAGGAAATAGTCACATGCATAAGTCATTCTAATGGGCACTGCTGGGAATTATAGACACATGTTTCTATGCAAGAAGCTTAGAATCCATCCAAAACTAGAAGACATTAGAAGCAGAACCATTAAACCCAAATGATTTTGCTTACCTTTCAATGAATGCACTCCAATCAGCTTCTTCCTGCTCTTTCATTACCGGTTCCAAGTATAATACAAAGGGTTTTATTTTGGCTTTTGTTTTCGAATTCAATGCTTTCCATTGGCTTGAAGGGAATAATCGAGGCCTTGTAAAAGCAAAAGAATCTTATTTCCAATCATTTTAATTTAGCTGGAATGAAGAAACTTTTGGATTGGTTCCTACAATCCCACCCCGATCCTGTTTCTCTTAGATTGAATTTTAAAAAATGCCATACTGAGCTGGGTGCCGTGGTACACATTTGTAATCCCAGTACTTGGGAGGCTGAGACAGGAGGATCATAAGTTGAGGCCAGCCTCAGAAACTTAGTGAACCTCTGTTTCAAAATAAAAATAAAAAGGGCTGGGGGTGTAGCTTAGTAGTAGAACACCCCCAGGTTAAATCCCCAGTATCCCCCCAAAATGCCATACCAAAAGAGAGAGAGAGAGAGAGAGAGAGAGAGAGAGAGAGACAGAAACTAAAAATGAGTAAAACTCAAAGCCAGTGGCTACATTGGCTTTGACCATGATGCATTTTTTCAATTTGACTTTATGGTTTAAATATTAGAAGCATTTGAAGCACTTTTACAATCAGGAAGGTAGAAACTATGTAAAACTGAGGTTGGAGCAGTGGCTTCTTCTATTCTTACTCTGTGCAAACATTCAATGATTAATAAGAATGAGCTGATTCAAAAGCTGAGAGGCCAAATGAATGAAGGTTCCATATTCCAGGACATTGTCAATCAATGCAAATAATGGCACAACAGTTCAAAGAGTGAATTTCTAAAGTCTTCGAACAGGCACTTTCTTGACCTTCAACCAACTCCTTTGTACTTCAGTCTTGTCTGTTACACTGGGCCATGTGGCTATATTGAGGTACAGATTTTATCTCTACCAGTTATCAGTGTAGTTGTCATTCACCTGGTCCTGTATCGTGATGATCCAGCATCTCTGTTAGTATGTGTTGGAGTCCTTCCCCTGAACTTTCCTGGGCCATTTATCACCAGGTTAAGAAAGTCACTGCTAGCCAGAGGGAAACGTTGTGGTAGTCTGTTCTAACTTATGTTCAGAACTCTCTCCCACATCTTCCTCAATGCAATATTGTCAAATTTCTCTCTTCAGCACTAAAACTGAGTTGTACCGAGTTATCCTCCCAATTGACAGACTCTTCTTTTATTTTTTTAAGTAATTGACAAAAGAATAAGTGCTTATGGTTATGCTGGCCCAAAACCAGTGAAGGGATGGTCCACCGGGGCACTTGATGCTGAGGGGGCTGATCCTGGGATGTGCTGTGACATCAAGGATAAACAGAAACAGACATTTCCTACAGGGAGTAACATGCACATCTACCCTCAAGGATCCCAACTGTGCTTAACCTGGGAAGCCCCACCATGCGGTGGCTCTGATTTCTATAGCTGCCCAGGTACTCAGCTAGGAAGTTACCCTCATGAAGGAGCTACTTGGTGAACAACCTTCTTTTATCCCAGTGGGCAGGTACCACTGATTTCTTTTGAGAGTCAATAGTCTTTCCCCTTCCTGCTTCTTCTCAGGCCACACCTCCCTTGGTTTTCCATCCATTTGGGGCATTAAAAGTAAATCCAACTCTAAACCATAGCAGTGACATTGACACTGTCTTCTCCCTTGCCCTGGTACACAGAGTCGGCACGATGGACTTGTGACAGTGCTGGGCTGAAACCCTTCTCCTACCCAGATCTGTTGTGTACACTGGTCCCCTAGCATGTTTGCTCACATGACCATCAATCAGTATGGCGGCGTGCCCACTTAAACAAGGTGATGTGCCAGTCCAGTCCCAGCTCAGACAGGGGCTGAAGCAAGTGACCTGGCAGGTTCATGAAGAGCCCTCCTGGTGGACAGTGAAGTCAAAGGAGGACCTCATGTTTCACCCCAGGAAATCTTTCATCACCAGGCATTGTTGTCACTGTATTGTTTTTCTTGTTAGGAAAGGAATTAGTATTACAGGACTTTGTGGATTCAGAATTCTTCTACTAAAATGAAAATTTCTCTCATACAAGCAGAATATACAAATGTGGGTATTGTGAAGCATGGAAGGACAGAATATGAACTGTAGGACATCCTTCCTGCCCAGACAGACCTGCAAATTGCCTCTGCTCTGAGATAGGCAGGATCACAGATGGACAGCAAAACCATCTTTGTGTGCTGATATCAGGACCTAGAATATGTGGTTCTGAGGGATGCAGAGACGAGAGCAACAGTCTGCAAAATATAGAGTTGCCCAATCCCAACGAGCTCCCTGTTTTGGCTCATGGATAAAGTCCTTACATGAGATGAGAGCAGGAGTGGAAGGAAGAAGTAAAATATAGGAGTGGAAGAGGGAAGATAACTTCTCATTAGTTCAAGTAATTTATAAGTGAAAGAGAGCTGCGAAGCTTTGTTCTGACCAAGGAAAACAAAACAAACAAACAAAATCCCAGCTCTCCCTTCTAAGAACTGTCCTCAGGGGGAAATAAGCTTTGTTAATAGACAAGGTTAGGTAAGGGTCCTGGAGTCACCAAATACAGGCAAACAAGGGTCATAGTGTTAACAGTACTTTTTCCTTCAACAGGTAAGTTTGTTTTGTATTCTTTTTATGTTTGCCCATTCTCCCCCCCAAAAAAAAATAAAAGCATGATTGCTTTTTTTTGAGTAGGGAACAAATACAAAAATAAAAATTTCATTTGGGAAAAAATAAGATAGCAAGGTATAAAAATGACATGAACTACACACAGCCAAAGGAATTTAGGAGACTTAAAGTTCACTAGGCATTTTTGGCCAGCAAAGGCATTAAAATAAAGGAAAGAATGGCAAGAAAGAGGAATGGCTGAGGAAATGAGAGTCTGTTCTGCTGCTGTGTTCTGTCATAGACTGGAGGAAATGACTCACTCACAGCAATGAATGCAAGTTGTGGCCTTACAGCAGCCAATCTGGCTAAAAGATCTTTCCCATTCACCTAATCAGAATTAGCCAAAGCAAACCTTGTGCATCAAGAGTTGTCAGAGTCACAACTGTGGGTGCTGCCAATGTCACAAATACAGGGCTCTGGAGCCCTGGATCAGTGGTACACTGGAGCCCAACTGGACAGACTGTCAACAGCCGATTGTTATACACTCAGCAATTTTGCCTGTGGTTGTTAAACATGGGCATTATTAAAAATTGAATTGCATAAACCATCAATTAAATAAATTGTATTAAAATAAAAGCCATAAAATGCTCAAAACTCATCACTTTCTAATTATTTTATCATGATCTGTGTCTTAAGGTCATTTACATCTATTGTATCTGTGTAGTGAAAATCTTACATAAGGATGTGCTATCTATCTCTTCCCAGCTCTGCATTTGATGACATCACATTGGTAGCTCAAAATTGGTCATGGTAGGAATAATATTCATACCATAAAAATCAGCCAGGTCTACAAATTAGGGTTTTTGTTTTTTTCCCCAGAGAGCCAGCTATTGAACATTGTTCAGCACACCATGGCCTGAAATCTACACAAGCCGAGCTTCTGTGTTCTGTAATACAGTGGACACAATCTTTCACACACTTTTCACATTATTCTACTGTATTTTCCCAAAGCTGAGCTCAGCCTTGAATTTTCAGAGCCCCAGTATGAATGTGGGAAAGGTATCTCCTATCTTCCTGTTCCTCCTGAGGACTCAAGTACACATGTGATGCTAAAATGGGGTGTGAGGGAGAGTGACACCAATATTGTCCCAAGAAGTCCTCCACCCTGAGCCTGATGATTGTCCCTGAATGACACGATGTCTCTCTTCTCTTAGATCCAGTTCTTTACAGGGGCTCCTCAATCCCTCCTATTCATGTTTTGCTGCCACCAACCCTCAAGTTCCTGAGACCTACAGGTGAAGTGAGGATGTTGTAGTTCACTTTCCTATCGCTGTGGCAAAAATACCCAACATGAACAGCATAGAGGAGGGAAGGTTTATTTGGGCTCAGTGTTTCAGAGGTACAGTCCATAGGCAGCCAACTCCAAGGCAGACATCCTGGCAGCACTGTATGTGGCAGAGGACAGCAGCTCATCTCATGACAGCTGGAAAGGGGGGGGGAGTGACTGGGGACAGATATAGTCCCCAAGGCCACAACCCAGTGACCTAACTCCTCTAGCCATGCCCCATCTGCCTACATTTCCACCCAGTAAATCCATCCAAATTATTAATGATAGTAGGGTCTTTACTCCATTACTTCACCTCTAAATATTATTGCATTGGGAACATGCTTTCAACACATGAGTCTTTGGGGAGACATTTCAAACCCAAACCTTAACAGAATGTCTGGGCTACAATGATACCAATCAGGACAGAAAAGAAAAGAACAAACCAGGATGGATCTGAAAAAGGAGGACATGGGTATACTCTGTATCTAATTAGTTACAGATGACAAAAGAGAAGATGAAATCAAAGACAATTTAGGTTAACTTCTTTGACCCCACTGGGTTCAGGACTAGGAGCTGTCAGGCTTAGAAAGAAGAAGAAACTCTGAGGGACTCATTACCTGAAGAGAGTTCGACATCTCCACTTGCAGCCCCATCATTGAGAGGTGACAATAATCACAGTGGGGAGGTGATTGTATTGGTTTGAAATGCTTCCTAAAAATTGAAATACTCAATAGAATGTTAGTGGACTGGGGTGTAGCTCAGTGGAGGAGCATGTGCTTAGCATGTATAAAATGGGTTTCACCCCCAACACACAAAAGAAAGAAAGAGAAAGGAAGGAGGAAAGGAAGGAAGGAAGGAAGGAAGGAAGGAAGGAAGGAAAGAAAAGAAAAGAAAAGAAAAGAAAAAAGAAAAGAAAAGAAAAGAAAAGAAAAGAAAAGAAAAGAAAAGAAAAGAAAAGAAAAAAAAGAAAAGAAAAGAAATTAGTACTATGGGGAGAATTTAAAAGTCTATTGGATTTGATTTTTTTTTTTTTTTTACTCTTCAACTTACTTCACCGTCTGTGGCACTGGACAATGCTGATTAGAGCCTCATTCTTGAAATGTTCTCCTCACTAACTTCTGCACCAGTGAGGGTGAAGGAGGAAGAAAGAGGTTGGGGTGGGGTGGATTTCTTCACTCTAAGGGAATGGGCTCACAGGGGCTGTGATCAAGGGCTGTGTGGGGGCTGGCAAGCTTGAAATCTGTAGGACAGTCCAACAGACTGGAAGATTAGACTTCTACATTGCAGTTTTGAGGCAGAGTTGCTTCAAGAAATCTCAGACTTCACTCTGAAGGCCTTCAACTGACTGAAAGAGGCCCATCCATGTAATCAAAGCTAATCTTCACTTAAAGTCAACTCATTGTAAATTTTACTCGCAGCTACAAAATACATTTAAGGCAACATCTAGACTAGTTGTTTTAGGCACTATAACCAAGCCAAGCTGACACAAAGTTACTCACTTCTCAGCTTCTAGGCAGAGCCTCCCTCTGGGCTGTTTGGGTCCTTCCTTAGGAGTCGCTCTACTTCCACTGCATAATTCTAAAAGTTGGTATTCTCCAGCATATATCTGAGTTTGGGGGTACAGTTTTTTAGAGCTAAAAGAAGTTTGTTTTGTTTTTGGTTTTTGGTACTAAGGATTGAACCCGGGGCATTCCACCTCCAAGCTACACCCCCAGCCCAGTCTTATTACTATTTATTTTGAAACAGTGCCTTGCTAAGTTGCTGGCCTCAAACCTGCAATCCTCCTGTCTCAGCTTCCCAAGTACTGGGATTACAGGTGTGTGCCATCCTGCCAGGCTCAAAGAAGTTTTATAAGTGTATGAGCAGAGATTAAAATTGTGAAAATGACTTAATACATTGAAATAAATTATGAAACTTAAGTCATGATATTACTTTTTCTGGGGCAATGTAACAATAGCAAAATTTTCATCGGGATAGAAAATCAAAATAAAGAGGAATCAAAGGCACACTCTCTGTACCTTTAAGCCCTTTGGACATGATCTATTTAGATTTTCCAAAGTTTCATTTTCAGCATTATTTCTTTGGAGTCCCATTTGTTATCAGCCAGTATACCAGTGTCTCCCAAATGGCCTCCCAGAGGGCACTAGGTTCCATGTTCAAGTAAGTTTGAGAAGTGCCAGCTGTACTCCTCTTATTCTTGGAGACTCACAGTACCCGTGACCAAACCAGAGGCTTTGTGCAGCCCTGTTGTAGAGGTCTGCAGACATCTTTTGGGAAACACTGCCCTAAATCTAAATTCTGAGCTCAGGCCCCCTCTCTCAAGTTTCAGAATGGTGTTTCCAATGGCTTACTGTTACACTGAGATGTCCCATGGCAATTCAAATTTAGTATGATCAAAACTGACATTGTGCCTGGCCCAATGCTACTTCCCCTCTTATGCCCTCTTTTCCTGTAATCGCTGTTGCTTTCTGTAGTTGGTCTTTCTGTTGTATGAGCTATCTCATTCCCCATTAGTTTTAGCTGTGTGGTCAAATCCTTGACTCATCCTGGTCTAGGGGTAATGGCGTATATTGTTGGCAGAGGAGCAGTAACTTGACAGATCCTATACAGTTTTGAATAGAACACATTAGCCCATTGAACACACATGGGCCAATGAGGAGGGCTAATAGGATTGATATCACTGGGCCTGCTAAGGCTGATAAGAGGGTGGTCAACCAGGGCGACCATGAGAACATAGACTGAAACCAGTTTTGTTCCTGACTTAAAGTCTTTTCTCTTTCTTTAATGTTCTTCCTTATTAGAGCTAAAGTCTCACGGATTATTCTTGACTGATTTGCATAATAACAACAATTTTCCCTAATGTGGCACATAGACCTTCTTCCTTCATGAAGAGAAGGTCTAGCCCACGTCTGTTTTGTAATTCAACTTCAGCTAGAGATTCGACCTGAGTTTCTAATCTGTTGATTGAATTTTCTAGATGCCCAAGGTCCCGATTTATGGCAGCACTTAAACTCTTGTAGTTTGCGTCCCCCAGGATTAATGGAGAGGTTCCCATTGTGGTAGAGCCATCAACACCTAGACTGACCATGAGCGGGACAAGGATGGGAGTGGCCGCCCATCTAGTCCATGGAATTGGGCATGTGGGGGTCATTTTTAAATGCTCCCATCCAGCAGCCCCCCCCAAAAAAAGTACACTTGTGGTATTACATGTACTAGGACACACAGCTCTATATGGAAAGGACTGCTGAAGAGAGAAGTTGAGACACAGGGAGTCAAACCCGACATGCAAGCAAACCAGGTAGTCTCAGGGAAATGAGGAAATGGGGATCCTCTGAGGAGGTTAGGTTTCCTCTGATTGTATGGCTACAAATAGACTGGTATGGTGACCCCTGCAGGTGATAGGAAAGGGAAGTAATACATAGTTCAGTGCCCTGTAAATCTCCCAAGGTTATTATGGGCCTGGTTCCCCATTTAGAGGTTTCAGGCTCATGGAGGTTGAGTCCTGCAGTGCATGAAAACAGAGTTAAGAGTGTGCGGATCAAATGAGTCTTATCTTTAGTGGGTCTTTGGATCGCTGGACCTTCCATGTTTCATCAGCAGGTGGAGTGGCAGCAGGCTTGAGCTGGGAGTAATGTAACCAGGGCTTTATCCCGGCTACTTTTACTGCCGTCCGCGTTGTCAGGATGATGGTGAACGGGCCGGTCCAGTGGGGTCCTAATGCCTGCAGTTGATGCTTCTTTACTGGCGTGCAGTCACCAGAGTTATAGGAATGTTCTAGGCGTGTGGTCTCAGGCAGTGCCAGGGTGGAAGCTCCGGACTGACCGATGGATATCTCCTAGGGTCGTAGCCAGGGCTTTGAGAGATTACATGAGATTATAACTATCAATTTCAGCCATTTGGATTTCCTTAAGTTTAGGAACCAATGGAGGGGGTCTCCCGTGCATGATTTCAAATGGGGTGAATCCTTTAACATAAGGGGTACATCGTGCCCTTAGGAGGGCTTAAGGAAGGAGGTTGACCCACCCCTCGTCGGTTTCTAGGCCGAGTTTAGTTAAAGTTCCCTTTAATGTTCTATTCATCCTTTCTACCCTACCTGAACTTTGGGACTTACATGCACAATGTAACTTCCAATCAATTTTTAAGAGGGCTGACACTTTTTGGGTTATTTTAGCTATGAAAACTGGGCCATTGCCGGACCCCATTCCTAAGGGAAGGCCAAACTGGGGAACCAGATCATTTAGTAATCTTTTTACTACTTCTTGTGCTGTTTCTCTTTTTGAGGGGAAAGCTTCTACCCAGCCCGAAAAGGTGTCTACAACGACTAGTAGGTACTTGTATACATATAGCCCCGGTTTTACCTCAGTGAAGTCTACTTCCCATGACTCTCCAGGGTTGGTGCCTCTTGTCCATACTCTGGGCTGATGATTTTGAACTCTTCCAGCATTTACTTGTTGGCATGCCAGTCATCAAGTAGTGATATTGAGCCTTTAGAAGTTCGGTTAATTTGGCCTTGCCCAAATGGGAACTAGTTCCGTGTTTTGTTTTGTTTTGTTTTGTTTTGTTTTTTGAGCTTCTCAAAGTCTTCCTGTTTTACTTTAGTCCATTCCAGGGCCATGGGTCCCCCTCTTGTACAGGAATAAAGGGGTTTTGCTGTTTCAGCAAACCCAGGTATCCACAGCCTGCAGTATCTTGCAGCCCCCAGAAACTCGCAGACCTGCTTTTTTGTGGTTGGCGAAGGGATTTGCAGGACCACTTGTATTCTCCAGCTAGAGAGGGCTTGAGTTCCTTTAGTGAGGTTATACCCAAGGTATACAGCCTGAGAGGTGCATAGCTGAGCCTTCTTAGCCGAGACCTGGTACCCCAGTCTCTGTAATTCTCCAAGTAACCCTCCTGTGGCTGCAAAGCATTTTTTTTTTTTTTTACTGAGCTGGCTGCTAATAGGAGGTCATCAACATACTGAAGGAGAGTCACCTGGGGGTATTGAAGTCTGAACTCCTGGAGGTCAGCACTTAAGGCTTCATCAAACAAGGTGGGGGAATTTTTGAACCCTTGGGGGCAATCGAGTCTATGTAAGTTGTCCTGTGTACCCTCCCTTTGGGTCCATCCACTCAAAGGCAAAAATAGGCTGACTCACCTCTGAAGACTGAAGTAAACATCTTTAAGATCAAGAATCATATATACCTGGCATCCAGGAGGCAGAAGACTGAGGAGAGTGTACCAGTCTGGCACCATCGGATGGATTGTCTCAGTCCGTTTGTTGACTTCTCTCAGGTCCTGAACAGGTCTGTAGTCTGAAGTTCCCGGCTTTTGGACAGGTAGAAGAGGAGTGTTCCACGGGGATTGGTGAGGCACACGGATCCCTGCTCCCGGAGTTGTTGAATATGGTCTGCAATCCCCCTTTTTGCCTCTGAGCTCATCGGGTACTGTTTTACCCATATGGGGGTGGCTTGGCTGCTCAGCTGTACAATGATTGGAGGCCAGTGGGCCACCACCTGGTGGGTTTGACTCGGCCCACACTTGTGGATACTGCTCCTGGAGGGCTTGTAAATAAGGAGAGTCAACTGGGCTCTTTTGAGGACTTGGCAGCCACATGTATTCTTCAGAGAGGGGACAAGTGACCAGGAGGGCTACTGGGCGGTCTGTGCTATGGCCATAAGTTAACAATGCCCGACCTTCTTCTTGGAAGGAGATGGCTGCTTTTAGTTTTGAGAGTAAGTCTCTCCCCAGCAAGGGGTAGGGGCAATCCAGAACCACCAGAAAGGAAAGGGAAATTGTCCCTTTTCCTTGATTTGTTATTCGACCCTCCGTCCAGGGGTAGGCTTCTGTTTTACCAGTGGCTACTTATATTTAAGTTTTCTTGGCCGTGGTTGGGCCTACTGGGCTTTTGAGAACTGAAAAAGTGGCTCCAGTGTCTACCAGAAAGTCTATGTCTTTGACCCCGACTTTTAAGGTTAACATGGGCTCTTGGGGGCTTAAAGGAATAGAGCCCCATCCCCGTCATTGCTCTCCCAGGTGAAGGACTGCTCAGCTGGTTTTCCTGTTGGGGCATTCATTTTTCCAATGTCCCTTTTCCTTACAGTAGGAGCACTGATCTTTGTCAAGGGGATGTCGAGCCCTGGGGCCGGAGGGCCACCTAGTAGGATGCTCTCTGGCTCGTGACCCTTCTATTGTTGTCACCAATATTTTGGAGATCTTTTTAGTCTGTCTCTCATCTGGACTCTCTCTATTATTGTAGACCTTTCGGGAGATCTCTACTAGCGTGGATATGAGCTTCCCCTCAAACCCTTCCTGTCTCTGTAACTTCCTCCTAAAATCGGGGGCTGACTGAGATACGAGAGCGATATTTAGGGCACGCCTGTTTATGGGATCCTCCAGATTAATTGGAGTGTATTACCGATAAGCCTCCATGAGACACTCTAGGAAACCAAAGGGGTCTCGTTTGGCCCCTGCATTACCTTGTCCTGAGGCCTGCCAGGGGAGTCCGGTGATAGGTTAGGAGAGCCTCCTTACCTGCAGTGGTATTGGGGTCCCATTGGGGGCACGCAGAAGAGAAGATACATTCTACATGGTTTGGATCCCCAGAAGGCTGTCCGTCCAACTTCTCCACAGTCTTGGCTGCCGCCATTTTTATTTGGTCTCTCTCTTCAGCAGTAAAGAGTCTGGAGGAGTTGCTGGCAGTCATCCCGAGTGGGCTGGTGGGTGTAAAACATAGTCTCGAGGAGGGAGATGAGACCTTGGGGTTTTTCAGATAAAGAAGGGTTTTGGGTCTTCCAGTTATAGAGGTCAGAGGTGGAAAAAGGGACATAGACCATAAACAGTGCTTCCCGGGTGCCAGCTGCTGGGGGTGCCTGCTGGAGAGGGAGAAGAGGGACTGAAGTAACCGGAGCCTCCTGTCTCCCAGAGGTTATGCCCTGGCGGGTGTGTGGTGGGCTGAAGCTAGTTTCTGAGTCAGCATTTTCATGAGCTGTAGGGGGTAAAGGGTAAGGAGGAGGAGGAGGTGACGATAAAGGGGGATCGTCTTCTTTGGTTTCTTGAAGAATCGGCTTTGTTGGTTTAGTGGAGGTCTTTTGAGCTACTGGGACCTTAGTGGAAGGAGAAAAAGGGTTAGAGGGAGGAGACTTCAAAAAGGTCCACATGCATTGCTTTAGTCACCGAGGTTTTTCCTGCACTAGTTCCTCCCAGACAAGAATGTATATTTATTTGGTCTGGGTGGCCGGGTTTTCCAAAGATTACTTCATGAACCCTAAAAATGATCTGGATGCTGGCCACCCGACATTAAAGGTGGGCCAGTCTAGCTCACACAGCCTCTGCAGAAAATGCAGGTTCACGGTTTCACCATAATCAGCCACCTTCTGTTGGAAAGACTTAAAATGGTTAAGGACACACTGGAGGGGAGTGGGACTAGAGGTTGTTTGTCCCATTGTGTAGGAGAGGTTTTAGATAGATGCAAAGTGAGAGATCTAACAGGCACACACACATGTACAGACACACACTGGGGTCAGACTAAGATTAGACAAAAGAAAGTCCACTGGCTTTTTTTGAACAGATAGATTCCAGATGGGCTGGGGACATCTCCCCTAAACCCCAACCTGAGGAGTATGTGTCGCATCTGACTTCCACCAAGGCCTTTCCAGTTCCCTAGGGTACCCAGACTTAACGTACCTCCAGAGGTTCTGGATCCAGGAGACTCTCGGGACTTTCAGCAGAGCATTGGTAAGACGAAGAATAGAGAAGGCCCATTCCATTTACAACTCCGGGGTTGAGGAATCTCTGTTGATGACCACCCCCTAGAGAGCTAATCTGTTGGGTTCACCGTCCTCCGCCCTCCAAGGCAGAGCCGAGGGTCTTCTCGGGATCCTGGATGAGCCCCCAAATGTTGTAGGGGAGCCACTGAGAGAGACCACTCAAAGCTTGTGTCCAAATCAAAGAGTCATTTATTCACAGCCGCAGGCTGTCTCCCCTAAACAGGAGGCAACCCCGTTCAATAGGTGGAAATAGGTTATATAACCCGAATCACAGAATTGCATTAGCTGCAGCTGGGGTTGAGCAAAACAATTACAGACATTAAATCTGGAAATTACAAGGGTTATCTATCCCTGGAATCTGGGACAATTAACAGGTCTGATATTTACCTAGAGGTCACATTCCGGGAACTATAGGTTGTTTTCTTCTTCTTCTGGAGACTTTCCATTTGATCAGTCATTTAACCTAAGATGGAGTGGGTTTTACAAAATGGAGTCAGTCGAGCTATGTCAGTACAAAGAAATAGACTTGGGAGACCACATAGATGCTTTCTTGCCCCTCATCTCTCCACGCTTATCAGTTTAATTACCTAGATCTGATGAATCTCCCCTTTTAGAATATGCCTAACTGTCCCCTCCTCTGTGCATGCAGTTCCTGCCTCAGCCCTACCCCGCCATTTTTCCTTGATCTAGAAAGTTCTCCCCCCCACACACACACACTCTGCTTGTGTTGCTTCCAGGAACCCCCTTGCCTCTACCAGATGGATAATCCTAAAACCCAGAATGATGACATCACTCTTCTGCTTAACACCAGTAAGCTGCCTACAGATAAAATCCAACCGACCTCAGATGGTATTCCACATTTAACGTGAGATTAGGGGCTAAAGTTTTCTTGGTTTTCTGAGTGAGTTAAAGTATAGTCCTCTACCTTCTTGTAGTGATACGAATGTGTCTCTCTTGGATTTGAAAAGGCTGTGGAAGAATGGAAGTAAGTTTTGGGGAGTATGAGAGTAGCAGGCATTTGTTGATGTTTAATTTTTTTTTTTTTGGTCATTTGTTTTTTATCACAGAAAATTGAAAGCTGGCAGTTTGGGGACTCACTACACCAAACAGTCGGAATCAGGCTCTTGATGGAGTTAGGAAAATGGAATATTTAACACCATAACCACATTGAATTTTCCTCCATATCAAGAAACAGGGAACAATTTTGGCTGCTTATCTTGAAAAAATGATCTTTTAAACACTTTTAAAGCTAGGCATGGTGATGCACGCTTGTAATCCCAGTACTTGGGAGGCTGAGACAGGAGGATTGCAGGTTTGAAGCCAGCCTCAGCAACTTAGTGAGGCTTTCCGTAACTTAGTGAGACCCTGTTTCTAAAATAGGTCTGGGGGTATAACTTGGAGGTAGAAAGCCCCTGGGTTCCATCCCCAGTACCACAAAAATAAATAAATAAATAAATAAATAAATAAATAAACACTTTTAATGATACAAGGTGTTTCTATACTTTAAAAAAGGTTTAAGAACAATATTTAAAATACCCCAATTTAAAACTTTCACCTTTGCCACCCTCAAGCAGTGGAATTAGTATATTTTTCTATGTAAGGAAACAAAAATTCTGAAAAAAATATATCCTAATCTGTTAGTGGAGTTTATCTCTAGGGAGAGTAAAATTTCATATTCTTTGGTTTGTGTTTTCTAACATGTCTATAATGAATATGGATTATTTTTAATAAAAAAGTGTGATAAAAAAAAACTCCTTGAAAAAAATCTTAGCAGCCAATCTTAGTCCAAATTGTCCAAGATGACCTCAATTTACCTCTTTTCCATGTCCCTCACTTCTGTTTTTCTCCAGAAAAACAGCATGACAACTTTAAATAGTCAATAGTGTACTTTTAGTGCCTCCCCATGTGGTCTGGTGTTTAACACATTTTCCAGAAGGTAGTACAACCCAGCCATGACGACAGCCCTTCTAAGAACACCCTGGCTCCTCTGTGTCAGAGTTTAAAAGTGAAAACTGGCAAAAAAGGCTTAACCTCAAGTGTATAAAGGACGCATGCTGAGGTGCATTAAAAAAATAACTAAAGTCTTTGCACTAAAGCTAATCTTACCATTTATTTTTATTTCTTTGTATGGTAACCCATTCTAATATCCTAGATATTTTCTAAACTTGTGATGGACTTTCTCCCTTTTTCTCATAAGTGATCTTGCTGTGGCTAGATGCTTGATGATTAACTTTCTCGTTATCTTCAAATAAACTTCAAGTGTAAGTACATAAAGTATTAGTTATTCTTAACCTTACTCAGAGCAAGTGGGTGGAGCGTCTCTACTTACTTGTTTTCACACTTTCATTTAAAAAGTATTTTTGCTTTCAATATGCTAGAACAGAAGTAATTTTGAATGTATTATACATGACTTTCTATTTTATATTCACTCAAGAATTAATTTCAAAATCAATTAAGCTCCCATACCTCTGATTCTAATATCTGAGGGGGGAAAAATATCTATTTAAGTCAATTCAATTGAATATCTTCCTATTTCATTGTTTTGTTTAATAAATTGAACAAAATTTAAAAGGAAGGATTTAAAAGTTTATAAAATAAGTCAAAAAGGCTTTTCTTCACTAAACAATCACCATACAGACAGAACTTTTTTACTATTTCACACTCATATTTAATATAATTTTCTGGCATCTGATAACTTACTGTCCTGATGTTTCAATAAATATGATAGTTTAAAAACTACAACACAGCCAGATGCAGTAGTATGTGCCTATAATTCCAGTACTTGGGCAGCTGAGACACGAGGATCGCAAATTTGAGATCAGCCTCAGCAACTTAAAGGAGACCCTGGTTCAAAATAGAAAATAAAAAAGGCTGGGGGTATAGCTTAAAGGTAGAATGCCTCTGGGTTCAATACCCAGTACCAAAATATAAATAAATAAAATAAAAAATACAGCATACAAAGAAATATGGGGCAAACTTTCTTTGCTATGAGCAGTGCTATCCAATAGAACATTCTGCAAGGATGGAAAACTCTACAAATCTGTCCATCCAATACTGGGACCACTAGCCACATACAGCTGGTATGAGCATTTATACTGTGGCTGGGGTGACTGAAGAGCTGAATGCTTAATTATATTTAATTTTAATTAATTTAAATTTAAATAGCCACACATGGCTAGTAGCTAGCTTATTGGCCTGCCCATCTCTAGAGTTAAAGTTGGTTGAATTATATTCAGATAAAAGTGGTCTTGGAAGCTTGCCGCTTAGTAATGTTCCTTTTGCCTTAATAAAAATCAATATTGGGATTTGCCTAATTTCCCAAAAAGAGTAAATTAGCTGTTTTCATTACCCCTTTACTTCCAGTTCTTGGCTGGCAGATGGTAGGAAATGAGAGCACCATCGATTTCCCCTGAGAATACCACTGGCATTTCACTCTAGCCCAGGAATTGTCTAGCTGAGCCCCAGGGGCTCCTCTGATGAGCCTCGAACTGATTTAAAAATGAAGGCCTTTATTTTCTACTTACAGGAGAACAATGAGCCAATAATATAACTTTTATTTTTACATATGACTCAAGAGTATTTACTAGTAACCTACTGACAGTTATTAGGGCCTGCTTTGGGGGATCTGAAGATGACTGTTATACACCTGTCCCTACCTGTGTCTGTTACAGTCTTGACAGGGAAGAGAAAGCACGTTCCAACTTTTGTAATCAAGGTCAGCTTTTAAAAAGGACTCTTTACAAAAGTGTGGGATGTGTCAGAGGAAACCTGCTGGGAATGGTGCAGCCCCTAGGGCTGGCAACAGAGGTGAGCTGTCTCACTATTCCTGGAAGGGATACGGCAAGAGGAGGGGAAGTTTCTGGAACCATTACAGAGTTGCTAGAAGAGAAGATTGCTTGGTGGAGCTGTGTGGTTTTGTTAACAGGACACAGTCGGCCCTGGCAATCTTGCCCTTATGTCATCCTCTGACATCCCCTTAGTGCATTTTATTGCTTAGCTCAACTGGAAGCTAGAAGGCAGGAGTCTAGAGATGCAGTCCATAAAGGCAGCCTTCCGGAGCATGGACCGGTGTGTGAACATGGGTGAGGGATCAGGAGAGGCAACGGAAACCACCCCACATCCCTCTCAATGGAGAGAGACGCGTGGCTCTAAACCAACCAAAAGAGACCTTAGATAAACATAAAACATCTGTTTTATTACTCACAAAAGTAGATTGAATGACAAAGTTTAAATGTGTGTGTTAGATCCAATTTATGCATCTTATACTCACTTGGCCCCACCTGCTTTCAGCAGAGAACGCCACTGTTGCCCAAGTCAACCAGGTATCTCGACCTCCCCCAGGGTGAGGGCTGACCCTGGCTTGACTCAGCATGCCCTCTACTACAGCTACAGCAGCCTCATCACCCAGGCCTGGGGGGCTGGATCCTCCTGCTTTCTTCTGGACTCCGAGAAAGGGTTGTGCAGTGGATTGGTGGTTTGGGAAACCTACTTTGCAATTATTTCTCTACTTTCCAAATGTATGATCAAGACAGCTATGCTTTGCTTCTGGCAGCACCCTCAAATCTATGCCCTGGCCTGTGGAATAAGGGTCATTGTAGTAGACGGGATATGTGCAAAGTTTCTTAATTTCAGCACAATTGACATTTTGAGCAAGACAAGCTCTACAGTGGGGGCTTTCCCGGGTGTTGTAGGATGGTTAATAGCATCCCGGTCTCCACTCACTAGATGACAGTAACGCCTTCTAGTTTTCACAACCGAACATGTTTCTAGACATCGCCACATCTTTGGGGAGGGCAAATCCACCCCCGAGTAGGTACCACTGACCATGTAGGAGTAACCACACAATCCTTGAAGAATTGCAGAGATTAACACTGTTGTCAAAGTTAGAGGAATTCCCATAATATTCTCTTTTGACTCAACCCTCTAGTTTCTGTAAAAATATGATGGGTCATAGAGGATGGCAGTGAACTACTGCAAACGTACCCAAGGGGTAGACCTGTGTCAGATGCGGTATCTTTACTATTGCTACCAAGTCTCCAACACCTGAGAGATAGACACGACTTAGGAAAGGCTTTCTTCTCAATGGCTGCCAGCAGGGAAGCAAAGAAGCAGTTTGCCTTGATGTGACTGTCAAGAACTACATGGTATCTGAGGTTTCACCTTATTGGCAAGCTAAGGTGCCCAGCAACCATTTCATGGATGTTGGCTGAAGATGTAAGATTCCTGGGTCTAACACAAAGGACTTTATCAACAGCAACAAGATGCAGTAGCCACAGCTTCATGTTCATTTCCATGAGCTCCCCTTGCCACCAAGTGCCTTAGAGAGTAAAGAGGGAGACGGCAGAGATGAGCCAAGAAGATGCCTGCTCACGTGGTGGGCTGCATTACAGACGAAGCACACTGAGCTTGGGGAATTTGCTGCCTTGATTCTAAACCTTTTCTTTGCCTGGGAGGATGTCACTTCATCTCTCAAGTGTGCTCACTGCAAACATAACCCTGAGACATCACTGGGTAAAGAGTTGTCAGGGCCTTGCATTTTCAGCACGTCCAGCAACAGTGGTCAGGGACACTCAGGTTATCTCTGCCAACAGTGGTGTTGCAGACTGGATTTTTGTATCCCCCCCAAAAAAATGTAGACATCAAAACCTAAATCTCCAGTGTGATAGAATTAGGAAGTAGGGCTTTGGGAGGTAATTAGGGCATGAGGGTGGGGCCCTCATGTATGTCATTATGTCCTAGAAGAAATATGAGGAGGATCATCTCTCTGTTCACTATGTGAGTGTACAAAAAGAAGGCAACCATCTTCTATCTGGGAAGAGAGTCCTTACCAGGAACTGAATGTGCTGGCACCTTGTCCTTGGACTTCACAACCTCTAGAACTTTGAGAAGTAAATTTCTGTTGTTCTCTGTCTATGGTATTTTTGTTATAACAACCCAAAGGGCCCAACACAGGCAGTAAGGATACTGCTACAGTCTTGCCTCAGTGCCATGTCAGCTCTGGTCTTGGTCATAATGTACTTCACAGGGCCATCACTGTCTTTACATAGCATAATACACTATGCTTGCCCATGATATGGATATGATTATACTAATCAGACATGATCAGTAGAAGATTTCAAGAGCCCTGGGCCACCTTGGCCTTCTCATGCTAATGGAGAAGCAGGCAAAAAATGGGGGGAGTGGGGATCAACTATCCTGGCTGGTATAAGTCACCCACTTATTATGAGAAGCTATTACACCCCAAAGCATCCTTCGGGTGTCCCTGGGATGGGCCCATAGCTGCCTGCCTTGGAGCAATCTTGGCTATTATTTTTTTTTTTTTTGCAGCACTGGGGATTGAACCCAGGGCCATTCTACCTCCAAGCTACACCCCCAGCCCTATTTTTTTATTCTTTATTTTGAAACAGGGTCTGACTAAGTTGCGGAGGGTCTCACTAAGTAGCTGAGGCTAGTCGTGAACATGGATCCTCCGGTCTCAGCCTCCCAAGTACTGGGATTACAAGCGTGCGCCACCATGCCCAGCTTCAATCTTGGCTATTCTAAGGTGATGGTTCTACATCGTGTGTATGGATATAACTATCACTATGACAAGGTAATTGTCTGTAGAGATTTTGTTTTGTTTTGCAATGCTATATCCAGTCTCATAATATACTACTTTATATTCATTCTCCTTCCCTCCCTTCCTCATTTATATTTTCTCTCACTCCAGTTGCCCTGGGATTGTACCCCTTCTCCCCAAAATTTATCATATAAATTTCACCTCAGGTTCTGTTTTCTAGGGACCTTATGCTAAAACAACATGCAGCAAAAATGGGTCTCTCTCTCTCTTTCTTTCTTTCTTTTTTTTTACCAGAATAAAACTTACTCACACAATAAAAACTCACACAAGAAGTTGAACAATCTAGTACTGCCAACTCAGACAGGCGACTTTTTCATGGTAGTGGAGAATAGTAGAACAGAGAAAAAAGTGGTATTGTTGAAGATACTTAAATCTTTCTCTCAAACTCACCAATCAAACAAGTTATTTCTTCTACCATTGGGAAAAGTGAGTGAGGGGCAAAACCAGCCCAGGAGCTATATTATGAAACATGTCTCAAGGACACATAACCTCAGGGGACTTGATTCTCCTTCTTCCACTAATGCTTGACATTTATGTCTTTTGCAATATTCCCACAGTTGTTTGATATTTTCTCCTATATTTTATATTTATATATATATAAATAAATATTTATATATTTATAAATTTATATAATTTATAAATTTATATAATTTATATATATATAAATTTATATATATATTTATATATATATATATAAATTTATATGATATATATATTTATATATATTTTTTTCTTTTTAAGTCTCAGTTTGTGAAGTTTCTATTGACATATCTTCCAGTTTACTGATTCTTTCTTCAGCTGTGTCCAGTACATTGTAAAGCCTGGCAAAGGCATTCTTCATTTCTGTTACAGAGGTTTTGATTTGTTGCATCTCCTTTTGATTCTTTCTCAGGATTTCCATCTTTCTGCCAACATTACCCATCTGTTCTTGCATGTTGATCACTTTTCTCACTAGAATCCTTAACATATTAATTAGATAACTGGTTTAAATGCCTGGTCTGATAATCTACAAATCTCTGCTATATCTAAGTCTGATTCTGATGCTCATTCTATCTCTTCAAACCACTTTTCTATTAGTTAGCTAATTAGTTTGTTTAGTATGTTTTATCATTTTTTGTTAAAAGCAGAAAATTATGTACTGGATAAAAAGAACTAAGTAAATAGGCCTAAATAAATAGTGTAAGGTTTTATGTTTACCCGAATAGGCATTACATTTTGTTTACTTTTTACAGTAGCTGTAGGTATCAGAGCCTAAATTTCCTCTAGTGGTCTTGTTCCTGTCTCTCCTGATATTTTTGAGTTTCCCTAGAGGTGTCTTCTTAAATAGGGTCTGGAAAGAAGAGTTGTTTAAGTTTGAATTTCCTGTCATTTTAGAGGAGGCTTACTGATGTGTTGGTAAGATGTGGGGAAAGGAGAAGCATTCTCTGGTCCTATGATTAGGTCTCAGTATTTTTTGTTTGCCTGAGCCATGACCTTCAAGAGAACTTCTCAGACATTTTCTCCCTCTTAGATGAAAGAGGAAAGTGATGAGGGACTAGACTTGAGTATTTCTCTTTCCACAGGCCACTCAGGCTCTGATAAAACTCACTTTGATTAGGCTCTTTAAATTAGTTTTCCTTGAGGGCAGGCCAGTTAAAGAGAACATCACTCTGGGCTATTTCAAAATGACCTCCTGCTGCCAGAAACGCAAAGAGACTCTTTTCCTAATCTTCACTCTAAGAACTTGTTAGGGGTCCTGGAGGAAGAACTCATGCAAGTGTGGAGGTCCCCTGAGACTGCCCCCCATCTCCTCCATCCTGGCATTTTTAGCTCTCAAGCTGTCTGCACCGGGGCTCCAGCAGTTCATCAATTACAGTCTAGGTTTTCTGAGCCAGGTGTGGTGGCACACGCCTGTAATCCCAGCACTTGGAGGCTGAGACAGGAGGATGGCAGGTTTGAGGCCAGCCTCAGCAACTTAGCGAGACCCTATTTCAAAACAAAAAGGGCTAGGGGTGCAGCTCAGAAGTAGAACAACCCTGGGTTCAGTCCCCAGTACTACAAAAACAAAACAAACAGTTTAGGTTTTCTAGCTCAGCACCAGTTCCTGAGGAGGTTTCTGCTTCCGGGCTTCTGCTCCAGTAAAGTACGCTCTTCTGTCTCCACCTGCCTGTCTCTCCAGCTTTTAGGGTAGCAGTGTGTCCTGTGACCTCAGTTCTCTGATGGATCCAAGAAGAGTTGTTGCTTTTCAGTTTGTGCAGCTTTTTCTTGTTGTGTAGATGGGAGTGATGACGTCCATGCTCCTTAGGTATCAGGTTGGAAACTGGAAGGTGAGACTTTTCTTTGGTTTGCCGTTTATAAATGGAAACTTCAATGACAGTTTTGATGCGGTATTTTACTTATTGGGTTGCCAACCATGCCCTGCAATATTGTAAAATTCTTACTGTGCATGTATAAACATATACAGGTGATGAAAACAAAAGGCAAGAATTGACATGGTATGTGGGACATGAGGTCTTGTGCTCTGCCTAAGTGGGCCATGGCCAACACTGGAGAAGCCACTATAGTATGACCTTGATGCCTATGTCCCAAGGCTGTTGTTTGGCTCCATACCCCCACTGAATCTGAGATCTCTCCTACTACCTACTGTTACACTTAAAACCCGGGAGACAAAAACAAAGGATGCTCCAGCCATATGCATTGTCCTGAATATTGTGCAAAGATTCTAGTCATGTCCTTGTCATCCTTCCTACTCCAGGGAAACATCAAGAAACCCTCATCCCTTTCCCTTAGAACCTAGAGAAGAAACCCTCATCCCTTTCCCTTAGAACCTAGAGAAGAGATGACCTAAGAAATCTGCTGTGTTCTTTTTTCCCCTCTCCATCCTAACTTGACCTACTTCAGTCCTCCAGATCTGAAGGTACCATCTAAGCAGGAGGCAATCCAAGTCTTATCAAGAAAAAGAAAGGAGGCTACATAGTCTTCCACAGCTTCTTCTCATCCTTGACAAATGGGAGACAAGCATCATTAGGGCTCTGGTGTGCCATTTGGCTCTGTATGTCCACCTCCATCAGAATCAACAGAAACACCTAGTAAAATTACACATGCCTGGTCCCCGGTCCAAATTAACCAAGCCAGAATTCAGAAGTTACAATATGTCCCCTGATTTTTCTTGTGCACATCAAAGTTTGACAGCCACTGGGTTAGAGTCACAGGGAGGGTGGATGGTATGAGGGGTAGTGGATATTGGCAAAATTTAAATACAGCTTTGTTCCTGTTCTTATGTTATAGGCACCAGGCAAGGTGTCCAGTCCACATGGTCCTCGGGCCACATGTTTTATCAGAGATTGAATTATGATCCTTTGAGCAACCATGAAGTGAAACGACTTTCCACTACAATCTGTATGCTTATTGTGAATAAGATAATTTTATACATTCTGAAGTATTAAAAGTGAGATGATAATGAAAGATACATGACTAAATGGGTATTTATTTGTTTTAAATAATAATAATAATAGTAGTTATAGGGTGTAGCATTAATTGAGTACATCATCATTGTTAGTTTGGATTTAGAATGTCCCCCGCAAGGCTCATATGTTGAAAACTGGTGGTAGAACCTTAAGAGATGGGGCCCAGTTGGAGGAAGTAGACCACTGGAGGCAGGTCCTGGAAGGGTATATCGGGACCCTGGATTCTCTCTCTCTTTCTCTCTCTGCTTCCTGATCACCATGAGGTATGAAGCTTCACTCTACCATGTGCTCCCTGACATATGTTCCACCTCCACCACAGGCCCAGAAACAACAAAAACAAGCAACCATGGTTTGAAACCATGAGCCAAAATCAATCTTTTCTTCTTCTTTTGTTTATTTATTTAGTTTTTTTTTGGTACTGGGGATGGAACCCAGGGGCATTCTACCTCCGAGCTACACCCCCAGCTTGATTTTATATTTTTTTATTTGGAAACAGGGTCTCACTAAATTGCTGAAAGCCTCACTAAATTACTAAGGCTGGCTTTGAAACTGCGATCCTCCTGTCTCAGCCTCCCAAGTACTGGGATTACAAGCGTGCGCCACCACCATGCCTGGCTCAATCTTTTCTTCTTTAATTTGATTTTCTCGGCTATTTTGTCACAGCAATGGAGAGCTGACTAACACAACTGTGCTTTAGACAGAATGGCAAATGGTTTCTATTTATTAGCTCAATTAATTCTTACAGAAATCATGTGAGGGAGGTAGAGTGAGCATTCCCATTTTACATACGATGAAACTGAGACTTCACGAAATTAGACAACTTTTCCAAATCATGTAACTTGCAAGCGACAAGGATACAACATAGTCCAGAAATGCCTACCCAAGCTCATAACCGCACTCTCACTGCATTAAAATTAATTAGATAATAACATAATAAAAAAATTATAGTCCTTTGTGATATTGGTCAAATCTGACCCTTGCCTTCGCTGTTTGGCTCTTGTACACGATAAATCTTTGATACTTAATTTTGAGTGTGTAGATGGCTGAATGTGCCTATGTTTAATTAAAGAGAAATACATTTAAATCGTGCTGGCAAATTTTAAGTACTTGGCTATCCTCTGAGCTGGCAGAACCTTCTAAGTTCTTAAATTAACTCTTGCACTTCCAGAAGTTTTGCTGAACAAATGAAAGTTCTTTTGTCCTTTGTTTTTAAATAGTGAGGACCTACCCAGCTTTTGAGTATTATGGTTTTCCTTGAAAATCCCACACCATCCCTATTCTAGATGTCCTGGAAGGTGCTTCTAGGATTTCATGGGAAGTGACCTTTAGAAGGCCCTTTCAACCTTTCCCAGGTAGGAGGGACTTAGCAGTGTAGCAGTTCTCAGATTATTTGATAAAAATCCTTCCTGCTCAGTCAGAAGTTGGTAGCAGTTTTAAGTAGGGGCTTAGGACAAGGACATTTGAATAACAGCCTCTGAGAATTTAAAGCTCTTTTCCAAACCAGAACCAATAATTTCTACACTAAATGTTAAATCTTTAAGGCCTCATTTGCAAATAAAAGACGGCGAGTTTCTGGCCTTTGCTTACTATCCAGCACTCTGCTAATGACCGTGTGGCTGTCAATATCACTTTCAAGTTATGAGACCTATTCAGGGTAGGAGAAAGGGGAGAAAGAAGATGGTCAACAGGCGATCGGGCTTTCATTTAACACTCCCTGGAGGATTTTCATTACCCTTTCAGTTCCATGCCTCCCTTCTCCATTCTCAAGGTCAGCTCTGTCTAGACAGTGCCCAGCTTCAACTTCCTGCGGCTAATGCACATCTACAATAGGCTGGTGACCGCGACCTCACACTGTGCCCTTGCGCCTGAGTCGCAGAGTCCCTTCTTTTCTGCATTATTTGTGACCTTTCTCAAGGTTAAAAGGTCTCTCCTGCAAGCAGCTGGGTCTGACTTGTTATGGTGACTGCAACGGCAGAAGCCTGCTTCTACCTTGCTGGAAGTGACATCACTGTACATTAAAGACATCATATCTCCTTTCATATTAAAATGCCTGTCAGTTCCCCTGCTCAAAGGTTGTAAATCTGCCAGAGTAGTCTGAGCTTGGGGAGTTTTCATTATGAAAATATGAAGATAAGCGCTCTGTTTTACTGTCAAAGGGAAAGAGGTAGGCTTCTAGTAATGACATTACTTTAAGAAATAAATATACGTTTTCTTAGCTGAGTGTTATATAAGCAAATTTCAAAAAAGCTAGCTCTCTCTCTTTCTCTCTTTAAGTTTTTAAAATTCAGCCTTTAGAAAACTGGCTGGCATAGCTCAGGTAAGAAATAGAGCTGCAGTGAGATTTATTAATGTATGCATTTCACACTTGCTCTTATAGCAAATCATTAGACAAGTCCAATGATTTTAGCCTTTCATTTTTAGTTGTCCAGTCCGAAAAGTGGCAAAGAACACTTAACCCACAATTCACCTTTGATTCACAAATGAAGCAGCCTTTGTGTAGGATTTAAGCTTCCTTTAAAAAAAAAAAAAAACACTTTTTTAAGACTACCACAAAATCATCACTGGCTAGAAGAACTGGTTTGACCCACCTGCTTTGTACATGTGTCTAAGTAAGATCAGGTTGAAAGAGTCTTAATCTAGGAATGTGGGGTTAGTTTCTACCTAACCACATTAAAAAAAAAGGAAAAAATATGGAGGGGCTTCTAACCTTCCCCATAACCAATTGCCTTCAAGATGATTTTCAGGCTTTCAAATGACTCCTTTCCAGACACAGAGATGTTTAGAGTTTCAGCGAGGTCTCACAAGACCCAAGTTAAACCCTCAGCCATCGCTGGACTCGGGGTCAGAGTGATCATCCATCCATCTGTGAAGCAGACTAATGATTCTCAATTCAGTCTTTAGGTTCATCTCTGAAGTTTATTCTGACTTGGTAGTTTGTGAAGAGGTAAGATTTCAGATACTATTATTCACATCTCTCTGCAGAAGTGACCCCCAAGATCCATGTCTTAATGGCATTCCACTAAGAGGAAAAAGTAGTCCAGGTGCATTTGGAAGTTGGCTTATGCCAAGGATTCATAAAGACTCAGATAATCCACCTTCTCAACGCTGACAAATCAAGAACTTTCAGAGGATGAAATGAACTTCTTTTGCATTCAGAAAAGGTTAAAATAAATACCTCTATCTTTATCACACTGACAAATGAATAGAAATGACATAATGTGCCCACTCTCGCTTTGACACAATGCCGTGGAGAGTGTACATTATAACATTCGAGGGTAAATTATAAAATAATTGCACTTGTGCTGTTTATCTATAATTCAGTATGCCCAGGCTATCTGATTTGTGGCTTGAAAGCCACAAGTGGATTAATGGATTAATTCGGATGAGAAGAATCACACTCACACAGGCCTGGAAAGGCTTGGATATGCAACCAACTATCCAATTACCAAAAGCAAAATGGAAAAACCTCTCTGGAGGTGGCTGGAGCTCAGACATCCTGCAGGAGCTCTGTTTGAGGCATTCTGTGCACGGTGTCCCAACTGCAGCCTCGCCTGCTGGCATCTGCACTGTGGCTATCTCAGTAAAGGAAGAAATCCAGAGGACATTGGTCAACAATGTCTGCAATTACCTAGAAATAAAATTAAGACAGGGAACAAGGCTCTGTTGTCCCTCGAGGCAAAGAATCCTCATTGGCAATGTTGCAAGATGAGAAATTCGGGGCACTCAGCTGCTATCTAGTGAGGCAAGCAATGTTTGCAGTTATCAACAGAAATATTCCCAAGGGGGAAGTTCAGCCCCCCCCCCTTTAGCCCCCTCTTAGAAAATTTAGACCATGTTACAAAAGTTAACAACTTAAAACTAATGACAGTGTGTGGAAGCTGGTGGTGGGAATTGGCAGTTCAGACTCTATCACCCGGAAAATTACCTAAGGGGAGTCTGGGCCACGGGGAAATCACAATTCAAAATGAAACCAAACCATCATCCTAAGCATCAAATCCAATCAGCAATTAAGGGAATCCCTGACTTAACGGTCCTTCTGTTGGGAGAGCGAGCCGGAGTCTTCATCTTTCGGAGGTTTTGCAGAGTTTGGCTTGGGGCTAGAAAGCCCTTCTGTCCAGCGGTGCTCTGAAGTGACCAAGGGAGATGTTACTGTTGATTGTCATTGCCTTCTCAGATCACAGTCACAGAAAATGGGCCAGTGTCCTAGCCACCGTGTGACTCTTGGAAATAATAAGTCGGGTGACAGAGCTGTAGCTGACTCCTCCAGGCCACGGGGGACCAGTGAGCACAGAGAGGCAGCCGCGATGTTCTAACCAGAGTTGCTAACCTACCCAGAAAGTCAGGGTCTGAGGACCCCATTCATTTGAAACTAATGATAAGATTTATCAAACAAACCAACCAACAGTAAGAAACCCAACATCCAGCCAGGCATGGTGGCACATACTTGTAATCCCAGTACTTGGGAGGCTGAGAGAGGAGGATTGCAGGTTCCCGGTCAGCCTCAGCAACTTAGTGAGACTCTCAGCAACCTAGCAAGGCCCAGTATTGAAACAAAACAAAACAAAAATAATAATAATAATAATAATAAAGGGCTGGAGGTGTAGCTTGGAGGTAGAATGTCCCTGGGTTCAATCCCCAGTACCATTAAAAAAAGGGGGGGGGCGCACACTTGTAATCCCAGTACTTGGGAGGCTGAGACCAGAGGATCCGGGTTCGTAGCCAGCCTCAGCTACTTAGTGAGTCCTCCGTAACTTAGTGAGACCCTGTTTCAAAATAAAGAATAAAAAAATAGGGCTGGGGGTGGAGCTCGGGGGTAGAATGCCCCTGGGTTCAATCTCTGGTACCGCAAAAAAAAAAAAAAGAAGAAAAAAGAAACTCAACATCCCCTAATCCACAAAGGAATGACTTAATCACTCCAAATATTTCCCTTCTGGGGAACTTTACCTTTTTTACTGACAGCCAAGAAGTAAATAGAATTGCAACCTCCAACAGCCACGATTTGGCTCTCCAAACATCTTCCTACATGGGCCTCGTTTAGTAAATAAAATCACAGCTGAAAGAGGACAGGCCGCTGCAGTGGGCATCGCTGCATGGTGAAGAGGTCAGTCTGCCTTTGACCTTCGCTCCGGCCCTTGATTGCTGGTCTGCTGCCAGAGGCAGACTCTTGACTGCATATCCGTGGGCCCACAGAGGGGCCAGAGCTCTGCTTCAGTCAGCAGCATTGACTCCAATTCCTGGGTGGAATTAAAAAAAAAAACAGTTTTGCAATCAGGATAATTTTTTAGAAGCAGAAAAAGTGTTGAAATTCTGCCGATAACTTGAAAATCTTGAACATCTAGGCCAGGGTCCCAGGCTCAATTTATACACAGACTAGTTGGTTCATTTTGTTCCAGAGCCATAAACTATGCCACCGTCCTGTAAATACGCACTGCCAGCGTGTCATTTTATAAGTAGATCCTATCAATCAGAAGGGCGGGTTGCTGACAAACAAGAATGAATCAGCATACACATTATCAGCTCTGTAGCGAAAATGAGTTTTAAAGTATGTTTCATGGGCTGAAGAAATTTTTAGCTCTGCGGCAGATTGTATTTTTCCGAGTGGGCAGCTACAAGATCTCTGACTCCACAAGGTATTTTTACAGTGTGACTTTGATACTCTTCTAATTGAGAGGTGTGAGGAGTGGGCCCTTGAAAGTGGAGGTGCTCTGTGACCATCTTGATCAATAGAATATGGCAAAAATGACACTATGTGACTTCTGAGGCTGGGTCACAAAAGGCTTCTGCCTTGTTTGCTGAAACGCTCATCCCCACAGTCTTCAACTGCCTTGCAAGTTGCCTGACTGCTGAGGCCGCCATGCTGTGAGGAAGCACAGTGAGTCCCTGGAGAGAGGCCACATTGAGTAGCTCCATGACCACACGACTAGAGGGATGCTTGGCCAGCCCCCAGCTACACATGTTTACTATTAGTTTTAGCACTGGCTGCAACTGTAGGAGAGACCCTGAGCTGGAAAAATCCAGGCCTTTTCCAACTCCTTACTCACAGATACTGAGAAATAATACGATTATTGCTATTTCACATACTGATTACAAAATCGTTAACTTTGGGGTTTGAAATACAACAATAGATTAGTGGAAAGAAGTTAGCTATTTGGCCCTTGACTTCTGGGTTAAAAGAAATCAAAGCAATTAAAGATCATGAATCTGGAGGTCAGCTGCCTGAGTTCAAATTCCATATCACAATATTTTAGCCAAATGTAACCTGGGCAAGTCACTTTTCTGGGCTGCCATCAACTCATTAATATCTTGAAGATGATAATTATAACAATTTCTTAAAGTTTGTATGAGTAGTACTTGGCAAATAGGAACCATTATCAAAGCTTAGCAGGAGAATCCCAGGTCTGTAGAGTCTAAAGCATATAAGTTTCTCCCAACACAAATATATAAAATTACAAACACTGGGAACTCAGGATTAGGCATGGGCTGGGTGCTAGTGACATAATAGTGACTAGTGACAACTAGTTATAATAGTGACTAGTGACAACTTGTCCTACAGGAGCTTGTACTCCACAAGTGAAGACAGAAAAGCACACAGACATTACAAACAAGCCAGATGATTTTTTTAAAACAGCTGTCTTTGGGCATGCTCATTTATTCTGAAAGGAGCATAAATCAGCTTTCCTAAGGCACTGCCCACATGCAAATCAATAGAAATGGTGATTCTACATTGGGGAATTTATGTAAGGAAATACTCATAGGAAGTCTATACATATGTATGTGTATGTATATGCATGCATTATATATGCACACTATATGTACAGAAAGCCCATGTACACATATATTTAAGCATATGTTATTATTGATGGCATAGAACTCAAAATACATAGTTGTTTAGCAATGAGGGGGGTAACTAAATTGTTGTTATGCTGCTACGAAATGATTTCATATTCACAGACAAGTAAAGATCTTCATAAAATATAATTAAGAATAGATTATACAATAGTGAGCATGATGTGAAGTGAGAGGAAGGTGTGGGGAATGGCCTGGGACACTTCATCCCTACACCTTATTTCTAGGAATGATGAAATGAAGGGGAAGTTTTGAGCTTTCCCCCCTTTTACCTGTAATGTTATTGAATTTATTTATAGACCATACGTCATACTTGTGCGATAAACATAAATAAATCTAAAAAAAGAAAAAGAATGACTACATCTCACTTAGGACTCGCCTTATTCCTTAAGGGTCATAAACCTGTCTCATTAAGTTTTCATATTCACTGTCAGTTCTTGATCCATCTTCAATAAAAACGTGCATTTAATAAACCATCAGTTTTTCCAGACTTGGAATAACTTTCTGGCTTGGATTTGGAGGTGTTGGCATAGTAGTGAAATCCAAGTTTGTTAGTCAAGACAGGACATGAGCTAAGAAGACATAAATCTTTTCTGGAAGATTTGCCCTTCCAAATCCAAGTCCATGATTGGAGCATAACTACATTCTAAAGATTATCTGGAGAGCATGTGCTTAGCATGTGCAAGGCCCTGGGTTCAATCCTCAGCACCAAAAACATTATACATAAATAAGATGCTAACAGTATTGATAAAAAATAATGTGTCATCTTTGTGACTTAATTGGATCAATTTTCTTGGAAATAATCACAGACATGTTCATCTCAAGAGTCAGCGATGCCCTTGTCTTCATGCCAGTTGCCACTATTCTGATTGTCTGGGAAGAAGGGTGGAGGCCTTTCATGTTTCAGGGGTGACAGTAAGTGGCTTAAATGTTTTGATGAATAAGTATGTATAGCGTTAAAGTTGAATAAAATGTAACTCATGTTATCCATGTCCTTCCTTTCTTCCCTTTGTTTTGAAAACAACTGCTGTTTTTATTATTATTTATTGTAATACACGTACTTGTGTGCACGCATAACCCAAGAACTATCCTTTTAACAAATTTCAGGTTTACAGTATAGTATTGCTAGCTATGTATGATGTCAGCAGATCTCCAGAACCTTTTCATCTGCATAACTGAAGCCTTTTGCCTAATCAACAACCACTCCTCATTTGCTTCTCCCCCCTCCCTTGGCAGCCACCATTCTATTTTCTGCTTCTGTGGGCTGGACTACTTTAGATACTTCATATAAGCGGGATCATGCAGTATTTGTCCTTGTGCAACTGGCTTATTTCATTTAACGCAACGTCTGCAAGATTCATCTATGCTGATTCACGTGTAAGGGCATCATTATTTTTACCATGCATGTAAATACCACGTTTTCTTTATTCACCCAGTGGGGAACACTTAGGCTGATTCCACATCTTGGCTGTGTGAATAATGCTATGATGAACATGAGAGAAAAAACATCTTAGAGATCTCAATTTTAATTATTTTGAATAAATACCTAGAAGTGGGATTGCTGGATCATACAGTAGGTATAGTTTTAATTTTTTTGAGAAACTTCCATAATAGCATCTGCACCATTGTACTTTCCCATCAAGAGTGCACAGGGATTTCTGCTGCTCCCAAATAGGAATGGATGCAAAAAGTCAGATTTGGATGGTAATCATAGTTTCAGGTGCTTAATCATTAATGGAAAAATATTTATTAATTAATTTTGTGATTGGGATGGGCAAATGAAGTTCAAGAAGGGCTTAGCTCCTAATCCATGTAGAGTTCACATCAAGGGACATAATATTCCTTTATATTTCATTTAAAATTTATTAAATCGGTGGGACTCAGAGGATCTTATTCTGGGACCACTAGAGGATTCAACCATTTACTCATTTATTCATCTGTTTATATCTAGGAGCTCCTGTTCTTTGACAAGCACTGAAAAAAATAGATGAAAGGTTTTTTTTTCATTGTTGTTTTGCTTTGTTTTAAAGGACATGTTGCAATTTGGAAATAGTATGAGGATGGATCCTAATCTATCAAATGGCCATGCCAATCCTTCAGCACCTCTCCCACCCACAGTCATTAAAGGACATCCAACAGTGGTCACATTCATCCTAGTCCTTGATGGAACTGGAAGATGTCTTTGTCTATCCTTCACACGTGTTGTCTCAGTTCTTCGGCATAAATCAGAAGATCCTGCTTCCCCTTTCACCAGAAGACAGCAAAGATTCTTCTCAATTGAGTTTATATAAAAGACCCTCAAGGTAAGAGAGCATTACTCTTTCCTCTAGTTATAATTTACGAAGATGCTTGTTAGTTCACAATTCTTATTTTTATTTTATTTTTGGTATTTATTTATTTTGAGACAGTGTCTCACTATGTTGCTCACGCTGGCTTGAACTCCTCGATTAAAGGGATCCACCTAGCCGGGCGTGGTGGCGCACGCTTGTAATCCCAGTACTTTGGGAGGCGGAGACCAGAGGATCCGGGTTCGCGGCCAGCCTCAGCTCTCTCGCTCTCTCTCTCCCTGTCTGTCTGTCTGTCTGTCTGTCTGTCTCTCTCTCCTTAGTGAGGCCCTCTGCAACTTCGTGAGACCCGGTTTCAAAATAGAGTATAAAAAATAGGGCCGGGGGCGTAGCGCGGAGGTAGAACGCCCCTGCGTTCAATCCCCGGTACCACAAAAAAAAAAAAAAAAGGGATCCACCTGTCTTAGTACTTGGGACTATCACCCTCCATGTGTGGGTGACCTTCTAGAATGTATCTAGATATTGGTGCAAGTTTTGTCGCAACAAAAACAACCATAGTCTTTGTTCCTGAGAGTTTTAGGTGAAAACAGATGTGCTTCTTAGTGCAAGGAATTCATTGACTATAGGGACATCCATTTATCTTTATACTAGAGAGAGAAAAAAGCCAACTGCTTAGGAAAAACAAAATTGAGATGAAAGAGTGTATGCCATGCTGTAGTTTGAATGTGGGTGTCTGCTAATACTCAATGTGATAGAATTAAGAGGTAGTCAGGCCTCCATCCTCATGAGTGGGATTAAGAGTCTTGAGAGAGTTCCTGTGTCCTCTTCCACCATGTGAGGGTGCAGCTAGAAGACACCATCCATGAAGCAGAGACGCCTACATCGGATAACAAACCTTCTGGTGCCTTGACCTGAGACTTCCCAACCTCCAGATGTGAGCAATCAATTTCTTTTGTTTACAAAGTATCCAGTCTAAGGTAGTTTGTTATAGTAGCCTGAACAGACTAAGACATACTACCACATTGGTAATTTTCAGCTACATTATCTTCTCTAATCCAGAATTATGAAAAATAGATTCTAATGGTCAGAGTTACTGAGAACTAACATTTTTTCTTAAAGTTGTACATTCTCCCTGGATGAAGGCCTGAGGTTCTAAAGTTGTTTTTGAACTTGACCCTGCTAGTTTATAATATGTTGCATTTTAACTACACCAATGGGCTGGTGAAAGAAACCTACATCAGGAAAAGCATATGGATTTGATATTCTAAACTGGAAAATTAAGGCCATCTGTTTTTTTGCTATAAACATTTTTTTGAAAGTCTAAACATAAAGTACTGGTCCAATTCATCAATATTTTGGAACAAATTTAGTTATTCTATGTCATAATAAATGAGTTTTGTGGGGGGTTTTGTAGTTAAAAAGTCAAATATTTCACATTATCAGTTAAAACCACATTAGAAAGAAGTATTTTGAGAATTGAAAGCAAGTGTATTTTAAATAAACTTGGTAGAGGTATTCTAGCAGGAAAAAAAATCTCTGAAAGACGTAAAAATGCATTTTTAAGAGTTAAAAGAATCACATACCGTAGCAACCATTTTCTGATATTTAAAATATTCCTAAATTTTTATACACTGTACTCTATTTATTTAAATTGGCCATACAGTTTTAATTAGTTTCACTCTGGTAGAATTAACTTCATTGAAGTAGGCATGCTCTGCTGCAAAGTGAACAGCAGCCTTGTGCACCCACAGATTTCCAACATAAACTATAATTCTTAAAGGCCAATACAACTCTTTTCTTTGTAGCTGGGTAACCATTTATGTTTGAGGTGAAGATGTTAATATGGAAATTTCGTGAGCTAGGAAAGAGGACGAATGCTATCATTCTAATTTATGACCTTTCATAGAAGGCCAAATGTAAAGCCAACTTCAATTGTTTTATATCTCAGGGCCAGCACATAGCAGATGTATGAAATTTGGAGTGTTAGACATAAACTTTTATTACCAAATTATAAATAATTTCTCCCACTTATAATGTTCACCTTTCAAGTTCATCTTGATTAAAATACAAGGGCAGCTTCACACCGATTTCACTGAATTTTACAGCCGCGAGAGGTTTTCTAGAGTTCACCACGGAGCATAAAGCATCACAGCATTTGGGAGTCTTTGTCCCCAGAGGTTCCGACTCTGCGCCCATCTCTTTCAAAATTCAAGCAATATCAAAATGATGACCGAAAGAGTCCACGCATTTATTTAAACATTATACCTGAAACCAAGTACCCATGGTGTACAATATAACCCTTCTTTGGGTGGAAACAAAAAAAAAAACATACTGCCTGTTATGGTTTGGACATGAAACATCCCCCAGAAACGCCCCTGTGTTGGCAATGCAGCAAAGTTCAGAGGTGGGGTATAGCTGGACAAGGTAGGTCGCTGGGGGTGTGGCCTGGAGGACTATGTCTGTCCCTGGCTGCTGATTGTCTGTCTCTCTGCTTCAGCCCACCATGAGTTGAGCAGCTGTCCTCGGGCACAGCCTGCTGCTGGGATGTCTGCCTATGAATCAGCAGACTATGGACTGAACCTCTGTGACTGTGAGCCAAATAAATCTTTCCTCCTCTAAGTTGTTCTTGTCAAGTATTTTTGTCACAGTGATGAAAAAGCTGATGAACACATGCCTTTCCTGAGAAATCTGCCCATCAGTCAATAAGCTCATGTTACTTCTCAGATGATATTCAACAACTATATAGTGTCTTTCTTCCAATTTTCTTTGACAATTTTCACATCCCATGATGAACAGGAGATAATAGTGCCTTGGGTATCCAAAACTAGAGCATCACAGCTTAAGTGCTTTTACAGTCTAGTCTGAAGGTCCAGGAAAGGTCTGGGTCCACGCCAACATTTCATACCAGCTAATGTATTGCTCAAACAAGACCAGCTAGTGTTCTCAGAAGCTCAGCAGCGTTGTTAGGTATTGAAATCTGCTTTGGAAAGTGTTGGCCAATCCAATTCAATGTTTGTATTTATCATCATCATCATCCAATCATCCACATGTTCACAGAGCTGTTGGTATTTTATCAAATAAGCTAGACATGATATCTTCTCTTATGAACATTTGATATTTAAAGACATAGCTATTTAGCCGGGTATGGTGGCACACGCTTGCTTGTAATCCCAGTACTTGGGAGGCTGAGACAGGAAGATACGGGTTCACAGCCAGCCTCAGCTATTTAGTGAGGCCTTCTGCAACTTAGTGAGACCCTGTTTCAAAAAAAAATAGGGCTGGGGGTGTAGCT
>PVJS01009464.1:0-50300 GCA_004027185.1 Glis glis
CAAAAGAACAGAGGCTCAAGGACAGTTGTAGATGAGTTAACAACAGAAAGAACCTTTTGTGGAAACTTCATGGATATGATTTTGAAGATGGTCTAAAAAAGATTTAGAAATTTAGAACAAAGGAAATTATAAAAGTTTATAGTAAAAGAGCGATAAAAGGCACTATGTTAAGCTTTGAACTCTTGCCCTGTAGCCATAATCCCAGTTCTCATCATAGATAGTCTAGTGCCAAAACTATGTCTAGCAGCCGCCCACGGCATTATGCCAAATGAGACGTATGCTCTGACAATTTGCACTGTTACGTCTAGCAGCCGCCCACAACATTATGCCAAACGTCACGTATGCTCTGACAATTATCTGCTCTCATAGCTTTGCACTGTTATTTCTTAAAAAACATTAAGATTGTATAAACCACAAGCATGAACAATCAGCTGATGATGTATTTTGTTTCCTTAATCATTGTGTATAAAATCCTTGCCTAAAGCTTTGCAAAATACACTCAGATGCAACTTCCTTGAGTTGTGTCTGTTTGTCACTCATCGCCGACTCCTTGCCCACCTTCCCGAGACCCCTGTCCTGTCGGTCTCTGCTCTCCGGCTGAGATGGTCCGTCGCAGCAGGTACCTGTAAAACAGGGAGAGATCACATGGTAAGATAAGAAGCCAGCAAACAAGTGGGGTTCCATGAAGACTATACTAATCCTTTTCAAGGGCAAAACCTCATTGGCCTAACAACTTCCCACTAAGCCTCACTTCTTAAAGGTCCCACAATCTCTTAACATTTCCACACTAGGATACAAGTTTCCAAAACATGAATCCCTGGGAGACACACTCAAAACCATATCCAAACCATAGCATGAACCAGAAACAAAACCTTTGACTTGGACCTGGGTTCTAGGCACTATTCTGCCATGGTGTAACCTGGGCAAATCTTTTCACCTTTCTGCCTCCATTGTGAAATGAGAGCTTAGATGAACTTGTCTCTAAGATAGCTGTGAACTGATGCCAAGCATAAAAATGTCTACTCCCCCAAGTATGGAACACTAAGACAAACAATAACAGAATATTAACTTGCAGTATCACTGGGAAAAAATAAAGACTCAGGATTAAATGTTTATTCATGGACTTCTTCAGTTGGTCATTATTTATAAACACATACTACACATACTCAGTATTTATTATGGGCCAGCTAGAGTACTAGTGGCTGGAAAGCCTTAAGTGGGCAAAATCAGATTCCCTGCCCCCATGGAAGTAGAGGGGGCACTAACACTATTTAGGAGAACAGAAAAAATAATAGTTTCACAAGTTTTTGTGAGTGCTATATGGAAAGATCTGTAGCTCTACAAGAAGAGAGGAAACTAATCTAGAATGGAAGGCCAAGGAAAACTCTGTTAGGGCTTTTGGACTAACCAAAGGGCAAAGAATGCAATCAAAGGACTTCACATGGGGGAGAGATGATTCGATTTGGATCCTGTCATTCTGTTTGCTAGTGGGGAAGGGGATGTGTAGGGGAAGACTTGTATGGTAGACAGAGAAATTAGTCAATGTTGGCGGTTAACTTGGTGAGAGAAAACCTGTGGCTTGGCCTTGAAGAATGTTGAATGGGAACATCGGCCAGCTAACATCTTCCATGGAGACCACTGCACTTTTTAAGCTCTTTCAAAGTTTCATCCTCAGGGAGTTACTTTCCTACCAATTAAGGTAAGATTTTATTAAAATGGTCAATATTAAATGAGATTTTTTCATACCAGAGTGCATTCTTATGTATTTTTTGGAGTCCAAGTAAGTTGTATGTTTATACTTGAGGATATAATGCATTGAGATGGAATAAAAAAAGTGCTGGATTTGGAAGTCAAATGTATTGAAGTCAGCCTCTGCTTGGTTGTATGAATTTGGACATATCATTCAGTCTCTTATCTATGCCTACAAAACGGAGCAAATAATATCCACTCACCATCAATGTGGGGATAAAATGCAATAGTGTAACCAAAAGCTTACTGTGTCCTAAATAAGCATTAAAAGTACAAAATATTTCAGATAATTATTAATAAAGGAGGGGAAGGGAAAGGACTAAGACATAATAGCACACTCTGATTCAATCAGTAAATATTTATACATTCATTGAATATCACACTATATCAATAAATATGTACAATTATTAAATTATTACATGTTAATCAAAACTTTTACTATTTGGGAGGCTGAGGCAGTAGGATGACAAGTTTGAGGCCAGCCTGGACAACTTTTTGAGATCCCATCTCAAAATAAAATAAAAAGGGCTGGGAATGTAGTTCAGTATGCAATACCCTGGGTTCAATTCCCAGTACTTCAAAATAAATAAATTAATTCATTAAATTAAAATAAAAATACTAGAGGAGATGGAAATGTTAACTACCCTGACTTGATCATTACACACTGTATACAAGTATCCAGCTATCACGCTGTACCTCATAAACCTGTACAATTAAAATAATGATTACTAGAAAAAAATTAAATAGAAAATAATAACAGTAATCCATCAGCTCTGACATCACTGTGTAGCAAAGAATTCTGGTCATTTCAGAGAAAGGGATAAAAGGGAGCTTACAAACCTTGAATATGCACTGCTGACTTATACAGTCATTTGGTAGTGAAAAAAAAAAGCTGCATTCTTTCTAGTACTCTGCAAGTGTTTGTAGATGACAAGTACTTCCAGAGACCCACTCCTAGACTGCTAAAGAATGTTTACAAGTTCCGCTAGTAGGGAACAAGGTCAACACTGCTAAAAAGAGCTGCTGCAAATCTTCCTGAGGATAGCAACTCCAGAATACAACATGTTTGTATATAATTGGCCTTTACAGTATATGACAATCCTACACTCTTTTCAATCAACAGAATATCTCAAAGGAATGGGCAAGTGACCAGTATACTGCTTATCCATAGAATAGTTATGTTTTCCCACTTGAGAAGTCTCTGCACAGACCTGTGCTCATCCTGTGACTTAACTACAAGTCAGACTAGGGGACTGTCTATAAAATAGCCTGGAGGCCTTTGTTATCACATAACTGAGTGCACCTGTGCCCTTGGGGAAAGGCTTCTGAGGCGTCTTTGGAAGATGATGAGGATGGCGATAATGGTAATGATGACAGCAAACACTTACTGGGTATCCATTATGTGCCAGGACCAGCATCAGGTACTCTTTCTATATTATTAGCTATCACTGACCACCAACACTCTGAGTTAGTCTGATGGTTAATCTGGATTGTCAACTTGACTGGATCATGAAACACCAAAGATGATGTGACTGTGGGTGTGTTGATGAGATGATTGGCTTATGTAATGGCAGTTTGAAGGGGATGTCCTGCCGTGAATATAGGCAGCATGGTTCTGATAGGCGCAGGACCTGGATAAAAAGGAGAAAGCTACATGAATGATGTGTGGTTTTTCCTGAGAGAAGCACATCTGCTCTCGCCTGGGATATCATTCTTCAGCTCTTTGAACTGGACTTTCACCACTGTTTCTCTGGAGAGTTTCCTGGCTTTTCCATCTTGAACTGCGACTGCATTATTGGTCGCTCTGCTCCCGAAACTCCAGCTCTTGTACGGTGTGGCCAGCTACTGGTTCCTCCAGCTCTCCAAGTGCAGGTGGCCATGTGGGACTACACTGCTTTGGACTGTAAGCTGATTTGATAAATCCCATTTACCATATATGTGTCCTGTGTGTTCTGTTACTCTAGTGAACCCTGACTAATACAGTTAGATAATCTATACATTATTCAGTTAATTGCATTCCTGTACCTGTGGGGAAAGGGAAGCACAGAAATGTCAAAGAACTTGACTAATAACCAACAGCTAGTAAATGTTAGGACTATAACCTCGTTCTGTGTGTCTATGACACTTGAGAACTTATGCCAAATATTAAGGCATCTACAGTTAACAAAAAGTAGATTCTGCCATATTTTGGACACATCATTTGGGTCTTTGATTTTGAAAGTATAATTTTTAAAAAATGATGCACAGATGCTCTTGCTCCAGCTTATCACAATACAGATAGCACACAACATGATTTAATCTCATGCAATGTGATTTAAGCAGAAACAGCTATGCTTTTGCTTAAATCATGTTCCCTCAATATGCTTTCTCCCTCCAACAGATGCCGGGTGTATCTGGAATGGTTGGCACTTCTGTTCATGACTCAAGATTAGAAGGGGTTATTGTTTTTCATTTTAAGAACATAGGAAATTAGTTTTTCTCTGGTTTTGATCATGTTGAAAGTTTTAGATGTTAGGGTTTGGATCTTTCTGGTTATATTTACAAGATCTCCCCAGACAGCACGAAAACATGACCAATCCTTTTGCTTTTGAAACTTACAATTGTTTTCTATAGAAACTTATGCATATGACAACTTAGAACAAGTACAGGAAAAGATTTTTTATATTATTGTAAATGTTAGGAACTGCTCAAATCTGTAGCTGTGTCTTACTATTTCTACTTCTTAATTTAAGTCACTAGAAGGATGTGAGGGGCTTTTTCCTTTCTGTGCCTTTTGATGTATTCAGACACTAGTGAATCATTATATATATATATATATATATATATATATATCATGCTTTCTGATGTTAAAGTACTTAAAACCCTTCATTTTATCCTTATTCCTCATGATTCCTAACTGCTCATATGTTCATGATATCAGACTGTGGTCATGTAGTCAGTATTGAAATCTAGATGGAGCGACATGATGCTATAAAGCTCTGCACTCAGGTAGACCCAAAACCCCCACTACTATTTCATAGTTTTGACACGTAAAGCAAATTATTTAACCACACTGTGACTCAATTTTTTTCATCTGGAAATGGTGATATCTGACAAAATTGTGGAAACTAAATGAGATAAAATATATGAAAGTGCTTAGAACAGAGCTTGGCACTTGTAAACACTCAATAAATGCTACTGAAAATAATGGCAAATATTTTGATTAGTGATAAATTATTTTTTGGAAGTCCTAGCAACATTAACATAGGGTGTTCTAACACTGAGCTACATTCCTAGCCTTTTTTTAAAATTTAATTTTGAAACAGGGGCTTGCTAAGTTGCCCAGGCTGGCCTTCAACCTGTGATCCTCCTGTCTCAGCCTCCCAAGTACTGGGATTACAGGAATATGCCACTATACTTGGCTAATAATAAATTGTTTATTAAGTACCTACTCTGAAACTATAATCATGAGTGAAGTACAAGGATATAGTATGAGACTCAGCTCCAGGAGTTAAAGTGCTTATATACAATAATATCATAATAATGAACACAGAAGTTGGCTTATGGGAGGAATGGGATAGTCTCTGGAATTTGCCCTTACTAACTAAAAGTGAATATTGTCAGTTAGGAACTGTACTTGCCTGCAGATAACAGAGACCAAAACTATCAGTCATTTAAATAATAAACAATTTTATTTTTTCCTATAAAAAAATTCCAGTAGTCCATTAATGGCTCATTGGCTGGCATCAAGTACCCCCTACTTTTATTCTATTTTTGTTTTACCCTTTGGAGCCATGCCACCAACCACAAACATTATCTAATAGTCCAAGATGGCTGCTGAATCTCCCACCATTGGCACTGTGTTCAAGCAGGAAGCTGAAGGAAGGGAGAAAGGGTAAAAATGAGCTGCACTAGCTGTCATTTCCTGCATTTAAAAAACTTGTTTAGAAGTCTCATTCGAAACCTTTTACTAGATCCATTTGAGCACAACTTAGTCACACAAGGAAGGCTGGAACATTTAGCCTTTAATTGGTCTATCCTTACCCTAAATAAAAATCATGATTAACAAGGAGGAAGGGGAAAATGAATATCCAGAAAGAAATTCCTTAGGTCTAAAATGAAAACTCTGACATAATTCCAGGTATGCTATAGCTGGTAAATGAGAAATCTGTGAAGCCCATACTGATTACCTGACACATGGAATCAGTCAACAGATCATTATTGCTGTTATTACTATGTTAATAACAAATTGCAAGCCAAAAGCTAATAAACAGAGAAGTAATATTCTCCTATAAATAAAGAAATTTATATAAGAGTGTCAAATGTAGGCTGCGAGGCTCATAAGCCACTGTAGCTTTGAGGTGGTCTTGAGCTGGGCAAGTTTGAATACTTTGCTGCTCCACTTATTCACTGATTTCCCATTACTTCTGGGAGGAAGCCAAAACCATCTAGATGGAACACAAGATATTTGTGCTTTGGGGCATTTCTCAGCATCTTTACACGCGCATCTTGTGCTTGACGCTGCACATTCATGGTCTTTCCTCCCCACCCTGCCTTTGCATAGGCTAGAAATGCAATCAGGAAAGCCCTGTCTTCTCCTTTGCCTCAGTTAACTTCAGTGCAATTCTTACCACCTGGCTCAAGCATTGGGCTCTGGGGAGGCCCTCTTTGAGCCTCTCCTCTTTTCTTTTTACCTTCCTCTATCTGTGATGATCTACTAGAATCTAGGAGACCTGTGAGAGTTGTCTCTGCCAATTTACAAATGTGGAAGTGCTCAGTGATTTCAAATATAATGTCCAAGGAGAAATAACTCATATTCCCTAGAGCCAGGCTTTGAACCCAGGTTTGTTTGACTTCTGCAGGATGGTGCAGAGGGAATACAGAAGGAATGGAGAAGAAGCCCTCGTTCAAGAAGCACATTGCAACAAAACATGACAAGACTCAGAGAGAGCTTGACAGAGCATGAAACAGAGGGAAATATTGACCAGTTCTCTTTTTACCAGGGTATTTTGTTCTTTAGCTCTTTAATAGTTTTTCATGACAAAAGCTACAAATTAGTACCACCGGAAGAATTTTTAAAAATAATTTAAAAATCCTGGGGAGTGAGGGTCCTACCTCCTGAGATTCTGATTTACTTTGTCAGTATTGGTATTAATACTGTCATTATTTTTAACTGTCTCTACCCACAAAAATGTGGCCAGGATCACAGTCTGCTTTGTACAGGAGTTATCCTATATTCATTTCTACTACTGCATAATGAATTATCACAGAGTTAGCAGTCTAACACAGTATCCTCTCATTAGTTCAGAGTTCTCAGCTCAGACATCTGAGAGGGCTCACCTGGGTTCTCTGCTCAGGGTTACAAGAACTAAATCAAGATGTCAGCTGGGTTAGACTCCTAACCAAAATCCTCTGGGGAAGAATCCTCTTCCAGGCTTATTCATGTTTCTGGCAGAATCCAGTTCCTTATAATATAGGATCAAGGAGCCTAATACATTAGTGGCTGTCAGTCAGTGGCCACCTGCATTCCTACTCATGTGGCTCCCTTCATCTTTAAAAGAGTGAAAGGTGGTGATTATTTCTCATGCCTAGAATCTTTTGGTGTTCCTCTCCCACCAACCTTGTCTGCTACCAGGTGGAAAATATTCCCTGACTTTAAGGGCTCATGTGATAAGTTTAGATCCAACTAGATAATCTTTCTTTTCAAAGACCACCAGGTGCCTTAACACAACTACAAGATTATGGCATAACATCTAGAGGGTCATTTCTGGAAATTCAGTCTACCATGTATTCCAAGCAGCTAGATGAATGCCCAGCACACAGTGGGTCCTAAGACATACTTGTTAAATGAAATTGAATGGAACTTCTGCTGTTATACAACAAAGATAAAGAGAAGGCACAGAAAATTAAAGTGACTGATAAATGGTTCATTTATCATATTTGATGAAATCTAAGCATGTATTCCTTTTACAAACCTTATTGAAATATAACACACACACACAAAATTACCCAAATAATACATATACAGCTCAGTAGATGTTCAAAAACAGTATACACATGTGTAAACAGCAGGATAATCAAGAACAAGATCCCAGATAAGTCCTTGCAAAGCTTGCTTCCAGTCACTAACTGTCCTCCCCCTTAACTACCCTTCCACAGTAAGGGGAACCACTCTCTTGATTTCTAATGCCATTAGTTTGTTTTTTTAATCTATGTAAATACAATCACTATAATACTGTCATAGTTTGGATTTAGAATGTCCTCCTAGTCCTCACAAAGACAAGGTAACCATGTTGGAGGTGGGGCTTGGTTGCTCAGACCCCTGGGGGTGTGCGGCCTTGAGGATTACATATAGTGCCTCCTCCTCATACCAGTGCTCTTGCTTCCAGCATCCATGATGTGAGCGCAGAGCCATGCTGAGCTCTTCAGAATTAACCTGGCTTGATATGGACGGAACCCCTGAAATCTCCAGAGTGGTGACTAGTAAATTTCCCTTCCTCTACATCATGGTGGTCAGCTGTGTTGGATTACAGCAATGAGAATGCTGACTGTATGCACTTTTTTTTGTTGTTGTTCAACATTCTGTGTGTGTGTTGTGGTAGGCAGCCTTTAAGATGGTTCCCGGGGATCCCTACCTTCTGTTATTAATCACCGCTTGGTCTACTATCCTTATCTTGCATAGCTAATAGAATATGGCAACACTGAGGGGACAGCACGTCCACAATTAGGTTACAAAGTTTATGACTTCCATCTTGCTAGCAGACTATCTTGACTGCCTTCTCAGCTTGTGTACTAGATGAAGCAGGCTGCCATGTTGGAGCAGCCATTGACGCAAAGTATTGAGTGTGGCCTCCTACCAACAGTCAGCAAGGAATTGTGGCCCTCTGTCCAATATCCTGTAGGAACTGATTTCTACCAACAACCACATGTGTATGGAAGTTAATCCTTCTCCCATTTAAGCCTTCAAATGACTTGAAGTCTGTGAAAGATACTGAGGGAGAGGCTAGGGAGCCATGTTGTGCTGAAAGTACCTACAGAAATTGAGATGAGGTGGATATTATTTTCAGTCACTAAATTTTGGGGTAATATGTTACCAGCCATAGGTAACCAATACATGTAGTTCATCTGTATTGTCCTGTATAGTTGTAACTTATTAACTCTCATTACTTTATAGCAGGTTTTGGTAAACTTTTTTTCCTGAAAAGTGCCAGGTGGGAAACATTTTAGCCTTTATAGGCCAAGAAGTAAAAATGAGGATTTTTTTTAGTACTTCTATATATTTTTTTTTTTTTTGCGGTACCGGGGATTGAACGCAGAGGCATTCTACCTCCGCGCTACGCCCCTGGCCCTATTTTTTATGCTTTATTTTGAAACCGGGTCTCACGAGGTTGCGGAGGGCCTCACTAAGGAGAGAGAGAGAGAGAGAGCGAGAGCTGAGGCTGGCCGCGAACCCGGATCCTCCGGTCTCCGCCTCCCAAAGTACTGGGATTACAAGCGTGCGCCACCATGCCCGGCTACTTCTATATATTTTCAAGGTGTTGTAAAATATTATATTTTTACTCAACCATTTAAAGATATAAAAACTATACTTAGCTCATGAACCATTTATAAATAGGTGTGGGCCATATTTGGCTCACTGGCCATAGTGGTCATAGTTTGTTGACTGCTGCTATATAGGATTGCTTATTTATACTACAATTCATTTATCCTATTTATCACCGATGAATTTTGGGGTTGTTTCCCATTTCGGGCTATTAAAAAATGCAGCCACTAACTGTCTTTTGGAGAACATGAATATGCATATCTGTTTGGTATACAGTAAGAGTAGAACTGCTAGTTAACAGGATAAGTGGATATTTGGCTTAATATGTCAAATGGTTTTCCAAAGTGGTTGTATTCATTTTTTGCATCAACAGCAATATATGAATCCTACTGCTTCTCAATCTTGCTATTTTCTGTCTTTTTATTTTGGCCATTCTGGTGAGAACTGTATTTTTTTTTCCCAAAGCATCTCAGGTGATCTTAATATTCAGCCAGGATAAAAAACCTCTGCTTATCTTTCATTAGTTTGAGCCATATAAAATTGCTCTATTTACTGGCTTAAGAATTGTCAAACATAGGCTAATTCAGAAGGTTCAAACCAGTATTTTTCACATCTTATTTATATTTACACTAAAAATTAAATTCAACTGGCATGCACATCAGTTGGGAAAGTCACTAAAGACTTGGGTTAAATTAAAATTTTCACACTAACAATGGATTTCAGTGACTTATTCATGTTAATATTATCCAGATCTTTAAAGGCTGGAAAACAGACCAATAGTTTTTAGCCTTGCTGAAGATTAGAATCACTTGTGGATTATTAAAACCTAAGTGACCCTACTCAAACCCCTAAGTGGGATTTAGCAATATGTGCTTGTACAGCCAAGGCTGAGAACCATGGATGCTGTGCCTGTACTAGGGTGTGTTTTTCACCAATCCAATCTAAAGAAACACTCAACACTTTGATTTTTCTATACACTAGGCAGGAGGGAAGCATCTGGATTTCAGTACTTTTCAGGTTTTAGAATACTTGGCTGCATATTAAGTTGGAAAATTTTTTCTTATGAAAAGTGTCTCACTGGACAGGTGTCTCTCTATTGTACCTAGGATGGAAACTTTAGGTTTGATTTCCTCAGAGTTCGAAGAGTTATTGTTACCACAGGTATTTAATGATCACATGCAGGTAGTTTCAAAAGTACCTATACAGTCATACTAGCCAACCGGAGGACTACACCTGTACTGAGTGACCAGAAAAAAACAGGTATATGCATGCACACTCAGAAACAAAACTATTTTGGAGCCGGGCGTGGTGGCGCACGCTTGTAATCCCAGTACTTGGGAGGTGGAGACCGGAGGATCTGGGTTCGCGGCCAGCCTCAGCTACTTAGTGAGGCTCTCTGCAACTTCGTGAGACCCGGTTTCAAAATAAAGGATAAAAAAAATGGGGCCGGGGGTGTAGCTCAGAGGTAGAATGCCCCTGGCTCAATCCCCATACCGCAAAAAAAAAAGAAACAAAATTATTTTGGAAAAGTTTTCTTTTTTTTTTCTGATGACCAAGACAAAGAAAGTCTAAGGAATCATAAAAATAATCTGATCTTTGCACTTAGTTATTTTGCAGAGTAGGTTTTTTGTTTGTTTGTTTTTTAATTAGTGGAGGGTGAGCAGAAGAGCAATGGGTTGGTGTGTATTTCAGAGCTCAAGGCCTTTAAGGTCTTAATCCAATCCTGAGGCAGATCTGTTCCCAAGGCCATCCCCTTATCCCAACCAGCCACAACTGCATCTGTGTTTCCTCATGTGGCAGAAAAAAACGTTGGGGAGCTTGATTCTTATCAATATTTGCCAACTCTGGAATTATATTGCCATCTGCATGACTCCCCTTATCCTTTTCACTTACGGCCTCACCTGCACCTGAAGGTAGGGCATAGGTTCAGGAGCTGAAAGAACACTGCTTCTTGAGCCCTGTTAATTATTATCCCAGGCCAGGCAAACCAAAAGCTTCCCACCTGAAAGTCAGGTAGGCTTCCAGGGTCAGAAGCCCTCCAGTGGAATCTAATAACCCCTTGGAGACGCTGCCTGTTAGAGATTTTTAAGCTACCCCGCACTCACCCACCCTTATGATAAGCATTTAGTCACGGGAACCACCCTCGAGGATCAGAAAGTAGCCATATCACCTGGCGGGATCCCCCACAGACCCCACAGATTCCAGGGTGCAAAGGAACAAGTTTCAACCGCATCCCGCGCAGCAGGTCTCCGGCCCAGGTGGAGAACCAGACAGCCGGTGGCTCTGCTGTCCAGGCTAAACGGGTGGCCCGGGGCCCCGGGCCGACCAGGTGAGCACATCACAAACCCGACGAGCCTCAGTCTCGCCCGGGCCAGGTGCCTGAGCGCTTCTAATGACAGGGAAGGTCTCAATCACGGGTCCCTCCTCTTAGCGCCAAGGAAGCCCGAAGCGCGGCATCTTGGGAGATGTAGTTCCACCACCTCCCGGGGTCCCGGGTCCCGGGGTCTCCCCACAAGGCCCCCAGGGCAGGTGGCTAGGTCCGGGCCGGCTGAAGCCTGAGCTGCCGTGTAAGCGTGGCTGCCGGCCTCCGCCCGCGGGGACTCGGGCGTCTCCCCATCGCAGCGAAGGGAGGGGACTACACTTCCCAGCCGCCCTGCGCCGAGCCCGGAGCCGGCTGCTCGCTTTGCGTGACCGCGGCAGGTTGGTCCTGGAGCAGATGAGCGCAGAATATTTAGGCGAAAGGAGAGGAGGGGGGGAGCGCGGGGCAGGAGGAGTACCTCGGCCAAGAAAATTATGCATGCGTTAGGGAAGCTCTGAGAGAATGGCTGTGGAAGGTAAGGGACGCTTGGGGCATTTTAAGCTCCCTCCTAACCCGCGCGCCCCCGATCCACACATCCTTGATGAAGCTCGGCGATCGATGGGGAGGAGAGAAAAGGGGGTGGTGGAGAGCGGCTCCTTCCTCCTACACCTCTTGGCACTCACCTGAGCCTCGGAAGGCCAGAAGGCACTGTATTCAGGTGCTTTGGAGAGACGCAGGTGCACAGGACTTTAGGGAAGGAGGTGAAGAGGAGAGTGCAAACCGATCTGCTGGAAATGGAGGGAAAACCGGGGAGTCCCGCATGAGGTTTCAGTCCCCAGGTACCCCTTTTCGCTGCCCACTCAGGCCAGGGCAGGCTGATCGGCCACCCGGTGCAGGGAAGCTCGCTTTTTCCCCTCACATGTGGGAGAGGCCCCTGGCCAGGTGCGTCATGGGGAAGCTTGGGATGTGATAGGGTCGAGGCCCCTCTTCCTGTATACCCAGCCGTGGTGGCAGATGTACCCAGAGCATGAAGGTGTCCTTACACCTGTCAATGTTTGTACAGCTCTCCGGGGTTAGCAAACTTTACAGAAAGGAAGCAGAATCAGCCACGGGGAAAGAGACAGCCAACCTCTTTTCAATTTGGGAATCCTTTAGAGACCACCTTCCTCTTTTCCTCGTATTCATTTTGAGCTTTGGACTTGTTGTCTTCCTTAACCTTACAGCTCTGCGTTCCTTGAACTTCCTGGTTAAAAGTCGACTCGGGCGATTTGTGAGGGACTCCGAGTTTTTCATGAGGTTCACTTACTTTGGAACACCGGTTTTCTTGGTGGTGGCAGTTTCTAGGGAAGAGGGGACTTTGTGGACCAGAAGGGTGCCTGATGTCACATTAGAGGTCAAACTGTGCCTAAATTATAAAATGAAAGGATCCTGGGGCTAAATAAGAACCTACCCTCATCTACATAGAATTGTGGTTCTGCCAGGGGAACTGAGGTAGGAAAAGAGGGCATGGCCGCCAGCTGCATCAGGCTCCTTGCCAAAGGGAAATGAGTCTGTTCCTTGTAGGCTGCAGGAGAAGGAACTACGGGCTTGCTCCCTTCTCCCTCCCCCTCCTGCCCCAGGAGAGAGAAATTGAAGTAATCTGACTCTAATTTTACTGATAATTACTGTTGTAACAACCTGAAGTAGCAATAGCCCTGCTCCTGTACTCCACACCCATAAACTCAGGAAACTGCTGCCTTTGGGCTGTGCCAGGTTCAGAGAGCCCTAGCTGGTCACCTCCAGTTTTCCCAACCCCATCAACGAAAATGAGTTTCATTTTCCCTTTCTCTCTGTCATAGAGACATAGATGGCTAGATCCATCTGGCATTAAAACAAACAAAAACCAAAGACTTCTAGGTTGTCTTTTCTGTGCAGACATACTAATAAGGTGAGAATCTGGCTCTTTGCATTGCTCTTCTTGATAGTGAGATGAGACTTCATATGCCACAATAACAAACAGCCAAGGTGAAGTTCATCTTGAGCTTGAGAGCAAGGGTGGGTTGACCGATCGGCACACCACCACCTCACCCATGAAGTGACATGACTGCGATTTCTTCATTTTTTTGTGTGTCCCCAAGTGAGGGACACTCCCCTTTGTTGGCAGCCTACAGTGTTCTTGAAGACAATTCCCAGTTCACTATAAGAAGCATAGAATTAGTCATATTTCTTGTTTTATGGGTGATCCTTACCAGTGAAGCCAGACCTTGCAAAAACAAGAGTTCTGAAAGGAACTACCTGTGGACTGCAGAGAGCTCATTTTGTTTTCTAGTGACTTATTTGGCTAAAGCATTTGTCTAGTAAACAGGAGATCCTGAGTCTGAATCACAATGAGGCCTCAACTTGAAGAATGAAGGAAGTGTTTTTAAACTTTTGTTGCAAATATGATTGCTATCTCTGGTCTTTGCAAAAGCAGTTTTCTCAGCATGGACTGGGACCTTCCTGGCTACTCCCACTTGGTCTTTCAAGGCTTAAGAACAACTTTACTTCCCCTGGGAACCTGTCCAGATCTCCCTGTCCCTCTGCCTTCCCAGAACCGTGGCTTCCTCCAGCACTGAGCTTTGCTAGCACCAGTGCTTCTATCTGTCCTAACACATAGCATACTTAATCTATCTCTCACTAGACTAAGCCGCTTGGAGAGTAGAGACCATGTATGTCTTTGTCATTTTCCTAGCCACTAGCACAGTACCTGGCCCATCATAGGTGCTTAAAAAATGCTTGTGGATTGCATGGAAAATATAATCATGGAACATTTGTAACTGGCTCCATCAGGGTGCCTGAGGCTTCCTTAGGACCCCAAATGCCATAAAATAAGGGACTTTAGAGCTATTTGAAGGCAGGGAGACTATAAGGAAGTGCCTCTCCCTTCAGTCTTTTGTCCTGTTCTTTAAAGATCCTTCAGAGTTGTAGTTTTCATCAACTGCTGAGAATGACATTGCCTTCCTAGGGTACCTTTGGGATGTGTAGGAACTGCTACTGGGAGAGGTCCTTTGTATTTGGGATTGCTGAGCCAGCAATGCTGAATGGTCTGCAGTTCTTGACAGTCCCATACAAAGTTCCCACGCCAAGGCAAAGTAATGACCAGTTTACCCAAGCTCCGTGAAAAACACCAATTCAGAGAATGAGGAATTTTACTAGAACTGGAAGAGGAAATATAGTACATGTTAACATCTGAGCTTTAGTTTCCATATCTGGGGGAAAATGGGCTCACTACTGTTTATTTACTGGGAACACTGTGAGAATTAAATAGAGTAGGGGTCTTATAGGAGGGTGCCCAGAACCCTGATTCTCTGTCACTTGTATTCCCGTTCATTCCTCCCCTTAAAAAAAAAAAAACATACTATTTGGCATGTATTTGGTATCCCAAATTTTCACATGTTCATGCCAGCCAGTCTTTCTAATTAGTAACAAATTAGTAGGTTTTTTTTTTTAAATAATGTGTAACCTTTCTCTTAAGTAAACTTGAACTTGTAAAAGTGTTAATTGCAAGTAGGGAGCTCATTCATTTTGCTGAATCTGTGACTCGGTATTTAAAATGACAAAGAACTGCCCTCTCTTTATAGTTTTATGGTTACTTTGGGTTATATTTTCTTTTCTGAATTTAAGAACACCCTATTTATGTTTTCTTAGCCTATTGGTAACCCATGCTTTGTCTTGCATTTATGGGCAGCTGGTCAGTTTAAAAGTGCTTTCCAGCCATACAATAGGATACGATTTTATGGTCTACGTTGGATTGGGATTATATTGGCATCTATTGTCTTTTAAAAAAAAACTGGATAACTAGGACCTCTAGATAGAAAATAACATGCAGGAACTACAATCATCCACTCTCCATGGCTGGAGTCTTGGATTCCCAAGGTTGGTGATACTGTCCTCTGGGGGTAGGGGTGGGGGAAGATGCTGGAACAGTCAATCCAGGGGACAGTAGTAGCCTCAGGTGCAATCGGGGGATCATTGAATAAAAATAAGGGGGTGATGGAAACACCCAGGGAGTGAGTGATTTTTTTTTTTCTGAGAAGGGGGTAGTAAGCAGACAGGTTTGGGAATCTTTGGTAGATGACCATGCCTATTGATGAGATGTTGTCTGGCAGAAGTGGACTGCAATATTATACAGGGAGAAGAAATAAGTGGATTCCTCAGGGACAGCGTCGTCTTCATCTAAGAACAGAACCTGGCACCTAGGACCCCGTGATAATCATTTCATGAATGAAGTATAAATGCATGATTCCAAAGAGCTACAGAGGGTTTTTCTTCTTATCCTCTGTTCTTTTCCTTCTTCATCCTCAGAGTTTTATGAGAAATTAAGGTGGAGGAACATTGTACATGGTGTTTCTATTCCAGGTTGAATAGAATAGCTACTGTAGAATAGTTTCCAATTTTTAGCATTATCAACCTCATCCCCCACCCCTGCATACTAAGAGAAAAATTTTTAGGTGGAAGTCTTTATGCCCTTAATGACATGTATGATAGGGTGAATTGGCTTATCAAATGATCTGGTAAGTCATTCAGTGCTCAACATCTATAGTTCTCTTGCTGTGAAGGAGTAAAAACCTGCCCATCCCTGGAATCTTATATCTAAGTAATAACAACAGTGGCTGGGAAGAGGTGGAGATACCTCTTTGGCTTTGAGGGCCAGTAGATGCTGACCCTGTACCCACCTTGAATTGAAAACTAAGCCAGAGTTAAAGGAGTGACAAGGGAGATTAAAATGTTACCTTTATCACAAGGCTGTATGGAGACCTTGGAATGGTTTTTTATCTTTCTGGCTTTGTATAGACAGCACAGCAGGCTTGCTGATCCTGTAGCCCAGCGGTGAACTTGCCCTTAGAGGACAAGTTTAAAAGCAGGGAGCTGACAGCCCAAGAGCAGGTAGAGTATGGGCTCCTGCAGCCACCAGGTGGGACCCAAAGAGAGACAAAGAGGGGCCAAGTCACCTGTGCTTCTTGCTTTTCACAGACTTGAACACCAGATAGTTGTCTTCTTTTCTCCTGAGAACAGCCCATAAGGGGATGTAGAGAGAGCAGGGTGTGTTGGCACATGCCTGTAATCCCAGTACTTGGGAGGCTGAGACAGGATTGCAGGTTCGAGGATAGCCTCAGCAACATAGTGAGACTCTCAGCAACTTAGTAAGACCCTGCTCAATAAAATGGAGCTGGGGATATAGCTCAGAGGTATAATATCCCTGGGTTCAGTCCCCAATACCACACACACACACACAAAATAGATGTAAAGAGAGGCTCTCCTGCCCTTGTATGACTCTCAGTGCTAGCCCACCTGTACTTTTTTAAAAATTTTTTTATTGGTGCATTTTATTAATATATCTTCATGGTTTTCAGGGTGGGAGAAGTATACATGCACACATCAGTCAGTCAGCCCTCCCCCAATTCCCACCTTCATTCCCTCCCCCTTCCCTCCTTCTCATGCTCAGCATAGTAGTTGACTTTGATAAGTTTGTGTATGTACATCCTGTGCATTAGGGTGTTTCCCTCTTCCCCCCTCCCGTCTCCCTCAGGTCGCCTTTTTTACTCATCTAAGGTTTTCTCCATCTTTGTCTGGAGTCCCCCCTATGCCGTATTCTCCCTAGCTTCTGCATATTAGGGAGAACATCACACTTTTCGCTTTTTGTGACTGACTAATCTCACTTAGCTTATGTTCTCTAATTCCATCCATTTCCCTGCAAATGATATAATTTTGTTCTTCTTTATGGCTGCATAAAATTCCATTGTGTACATATCCCATAGTTTTGTAATCCATTCATCTGTTGATGGACATCTTGGCTGGTTCCATAGTTTGGCAATCGTGAATTGTGTAGCTATAAACATAGATACCCAAGCGTTAGTCTGGTAGTTTGGTTTCCATTCTTCTGGGTAGAGACCTAGAAGTACGATTGCTGGGTCATATGATAGGTTCATTCCCATTCTTCTGAGGATCCTCCACACTGTTTTCCAAAGTGGTTGCACTAATTTGCAATCCCACCAACAGTGTATTACAGTTCCTACTTCTCCGTGTCCTCTCCAGCATTGGGCATCTCCCTGGTGGTCTAGTGGCTAGGATTCCACCTGTACTTTTCTAACTACCTTTTCATCTGGTCATATGCCTGGCCCATGGCAGACCCTCCCTGAAGGTTGAATGAGTGAATGGAAGATGAATGAATTCCTGGGTAAGATTATGTGTGCTTTTAATTTCCACAGTAGCCCCCAGACATGCTTCAGGGAGCTCCTCACTGTATTCAGCTGCAGAGTAGATGTAAAAGCAGTGGGACTGTGGACAAGTTTCCCTAATAGATACTCATCCTCGCGGTGCCATGGCGTCCTTGAACTCACCGCTCCCCAGTCCTCCTCCATTTCACATACCAAGGGTCTTCTTTTTGTTTGGCTTTCTAGCCCAACAGTTCTGAGTTTCCTGCCCCAGGAGTGTCTGTTGATCACGGTGTTTTAGAACAGGGGATTGGTAACTAGCTGCTCGGCATTGAAAATTCCTGTGCGGTGACTGTGTGAACCAGAAGTGGGGCCTCACACCTGGGCAGAAACTTGCTGCGTCAGTGGCTCCTGCCCCTCCCGTCCCTTCGCAGCCCTCTCAGCCAGTTCAGACAGTACTTCAGTCACCGCCCAGCCCTTACTCATTCCTTTCTTCCCTTCCTGGCTTTCTCGTGGGCCTTGCCCTTCTCTTACGCTAGAAGCAGCAAGGGCTCATGCTAAGCAGGGGAGATGGTGAGACACTTTGCTGGTGTGGCTGAGGCTGTAGTTTTGAGTCACAGTAGCTGCTGTGGCGACACATAACAAGAGGGGAAGGTTCCGCAGGGATCTGAAGCCCCTGATCGAATTCCAGGGATATTACGTGTTCAATTCATTAGGAGTAAGAGGGGCTGTTGCAAATTCTCATTCACTGGCATTTGGGCAGGTTTTGCATTTTCTGTTGACGAGCAGTAGAACCATGCCCATGGGTAAGAAATTCTGCTAGATTTGGTGGAGTTGGCTGAGTCCCCCTGCCCTCCGGCCTCCACCTCAATCTCTACTTTGGAGAAGGAAACAGAGAAGCAGATTTGGCTGAATGATACAAGTGCTAAATAAAAGCCCAAGCAACATAGTGTGGGAGGGCTGAGAACAAATGGAGCATTTAGTTTTGAGCTGGATGGGGCTCGCCTAATGAAGGGAGTTGCCTTTGAGTGAGCCTTTGAGTAGGATTTGGATGGGTGGGCAGTGGGGAAAGGGCATGGAACAGTCGTGGATATAAAACGTGGGCTTCCCGACGGGTTTCCACCCAAATCCTGGTGGTGTTTGTTCATGAACGTGATCAAGGAGGCTCCTAAGGCAGGTCTGATACATTCTTTTTCCTAAGCACTCTATGATATACATGGCTAACCCCTCAGCACACCCCACAGCCCAGGTGGATCTTGCAAATGGCCCTTCTGAAACCATGGGAGCGAGTGGAGGGAGCTGCTCTCTTGTAAATCGAGCTGATTCCTCCAAGATCTACTGGAGTGGAATGTAGCACCCCCCACCCCTGCTCTGAGCCGGCTCAAGAGAGCGAACGTGGCTATATTTAGTCGGATTTTTCTAAAGTGGGTGCAAGAAGCTGCTGGCATCGCTCGCCTCCCGGCATGAAGAGCAGGATGGGTGGTAGCTGCTGGTGATGGGGTGGCCCGCCTCCCTGCCTCCTGCAGCCTCCCTCCCAGGGCGCTGGGGCCTGGAGGAACCACTTGGCAAGTGGGGTTCTTTGCTCCTCCTGCTCCTCAGAGCTGCCTTGCTGCAGGAGAAGGAGTCGGTGGTACTCTGCTCGGCACATCCCAGGTCTCAGGTGACTCAACAGATGATTTTGACTGGCTGTGGGGTGTGGCCCTTGGAGCTGCGGCTGTCCTTGTGACCGGGGAAGAAGGAGCTCAGGCCTGCTCTTGGTCCACACTGCCTTCACCCTGTCTGGCTCTCACCATGGGAACTATGGCTTTTACAGTGTTGACTTTAAATGTGCAGGCTCCCCGCCAGCCAAGGGCTGACCAGCTGAGGACCTGTGGTGTGTGCCTCGCTAATCCACTGAGTAGCCCAGAGACTCCTTTGTCCATCCATCCACGGGGGATATTAATAGTAATGACCTCATAGACAAAGTGGGAGGGTCGAATTAGTATCAAGGAAGCTCTTAAGACCTGGACTCATGGTGCTCAGTGATGACTCAGTGAATGTTAAAACACGATGGTGAGGATACTGTCTTTCTCCTTATCTTCCTGCCAAGCTCAGGAAAGTAAGATGGTTTTACCACCCCCGTGGTAATACAGTGTACTAGTAGGTGCTCAATGAAGGAAGGTTGGTTCTCAGAGTTGGGATAAGATGAACACAATGTAATTGATAAAATAAGGCATCCTGAAGTTAAAAGCATTAATGATGTAGTCATGATCTAACCTCTCAAGCCCGTAGCTATGAGGCCACAGAGGGAAGTCAAAAGCTATCAGGACAGGAATAGATCCTTGTCACTTACATAATTTTTCCCGCCAAAAATTCACTTGCTACTAAAAATCAGCCATTGGGTGGCCGGTCTCTCTTTGATTAGCTGACATTACTCAACCATACAATATATATGCAGAGCAAGTTGATTACAAAGAGAAATTTCAGTTCTTTCAAAGGAGGAAAAAATTCATGGACTCTGTAAATGATGTTGGAAAACTGGTGGAATCATAAAGCTATGGCCCAATTAAAATATGACTAAGTTAGGCTAGATAACCATTAAACAAGAGAAAATGGACTAAGATGTTGTCTTCATAGGCACTTGAGGTGTATTAGGGCCTTGTAAGAATTCAAGCTGGGCGTGGTGGCGCACGCTTGTAATCCCAGTACTTTGGGAGGCGGAGACCGGAGGATCCCGGTTTGTGGCCAGCCTCAGCTCTCTCTCTCTCTCTCCCTGTTCCTCTCTTTCTCTCTCTCTCTCTCTACTTGGTGAGGCCCTCCGCAACTTTGTGAGACCGGTTTCAAAATAAAGTATAAAAAATAGAGCCGGGGGCGTAGTGTAGAGGTAGAACACCCCTGGGTTCAATCCCTGGTACCGCAAAAAAAAAAAAAAAAAAAAAAAAAAAAGAAGAATTCAGAGGTGGCTTTTGTGAAAAGAGATGCACTGAAGTATCTTGGGAAGAAATGGTGTCCTCCACAGCGGGGCTGTGGAAAGTCAAGTGTGCAGCGAAAGGTGTTTTGTCCTGTGAACATAAATCTTGTTGCAGAAGTTACACAACAAATAAAAATGATTATTTTTCTGTCTTATGAAATAACACATATTTACAACTATAACCTAACTATAGTAAAATAGGAAATAAAGATAATATTTCAGCTTCTCTTTTAAGATAAAGTATCACTCAGTGATTATTTTTATGTCCTACAAATTAACACATATTTACAGTTATAACCTAACTATAGTAAAATAGGAATTAAAGTGAACTAGTTTAAGCTTCTCTTGTAAGATAAAGTATCACTCAAACTATTCAGTCCTCACTTGAAGTATATTTTTTCTCACTTTATGATTGTTTAAACATTTTAAATTGGGGTTATTTAGGTATGATTTTTATAGTTTTGTGAGTTTTGAAAATATATGCAGTCTTAAAACCACCATTGCAATCAAGATAAAGAACAATTCCACCCCCCCCCCAAATTTCCTCATGTCCTTCTCTCCACACTCGGCCCCTGACAACACTGCTCTGAATTCTGTCCCTATACTTTTTCTGAGAATGTCATATAAATGGTATTATACATTATGCTGTCATTTGAGTCTGTTGAGTCTGGGATCTTTCACATAGTGTACTGCACTGAATTTTATCCATGCTGATGCCTGTATCAATAGTGCAGTCCTTTTCATTGCTGGGTAATATTCCATTGAATGGATATACTGAAGTTATCCACCTACCAACTGAATGGCATTTGGATTACTTCTAATAATTGGTGATTATTGCTTACAGGTTGCTCTGTGAACCTGTTCATTTCTTTTGTGTAAATAGCTAGTAGTGAGATTTTCAAGTCACATAGTGAATGTGCTTTAACTTGATAAGAAACTGCCAAACGGTGTTTGAGCGTGGCTTTGCCTCACATGTCTTCTCCTTTACTTGGATTTTTTTTCTCTGTAGCAATCATCTGATAATGAGGGCCTCATGAAAATAAGACTTGAATTAATGGGGTGATGCAGGTAGCCGGATGGGACTAGGAGGGGACATTTTTCTGGAGATGAGTCCCTTGACCGCGTAGTGTAGCTGTGGCAAGCATACACCCCTGGTTCCCAGATGTCCAGATGTCAAGCATGGATAGAGCCTAAATATGACACTGGCTTTAGTAAACCAAAGAAAAGCTTCTAAGTTTCATAAGCGGCAGAAGAGCTTGTCATAAAGTTCTGTATATTGTTTTTGTTGTTATGGAATACAATCAGAGGAGGAAAACAGGCTAGGGAGGGCTTGCTTTGGGGGAAAATTAGGCAAGAACCCAAAGGCAGAGGAAAGGGAAGATCAGACTTGAGAGACCACAAAGAGTTGAGCTAGAGTGGGAAAAACTCACTCTTCCTGAGTTAGTCTTGCTTGCCACGGCTGTGGGCTCCACCTTGTGAAGCCTAAGAACTTTTTAGTTGACTATTTTTATATATATTTATATATATTTTTTTGTGGTACCAGAGATCAAACCCAGGGGCATTCTACCTCCGTGCTACACCCCCGGCCCTATTTTTTTTTTACTTTATTTTGAAACCTGGTCTCACGAGGTTGCAGAGGGCCTCACTAAGTACAGAGAGAGAGAGAGAGAGAGAGAGAGACAGAGAGAGAGAGAGAGAGAGAGAGAGAGCGAGCTGAGGCTGGCCACGAACGCGGATCCTCCGGTCTCCGCCTCCCAAAGTACTGGGATTACAAGCGTGCACCACCATGCCCGGCTTTTAGTTGACTATTGATAGTGTGGTTTGATCTGGGGCTGTCAGCTTATATTTTGCGGCCCTATGTGATTCTGCTTCAGAATTGGGTCTCTCCTAACACATCCCTTTATACGGCAGGAGCAGTGCTGGCTTCACCACAGAAATATGACTACTTAGCCACAAAGTGAGTACGTGGCCTGACAGTGGAATTGCTTCCAAATGCAAGGGACAGTCTTGTCGTTGTCATTTGGATGCTAACATTTTGGGATTTCCAGGAGGTATCACTGGGTTCTGGGACCATGGGATGGAAATTTGAATTTGGGCTTGCTACAGACCCCCTAGACATACGGCTGGCCTAACACTGATGTTTGAGGTTGTAAAATGTGAACATTTTAGTTGAAGGTTTTGCTTTTGGAGTGGTACCTGTGAATTACATGGAGGTGAAAATGTTATTAACCAGGCTTCTGTAGGTATACTTTATCTTGGTTTTTGTCTGGAGCTTGTTATTGATTCTTGATGTTCAGTGGTTTACAGGAGCAGGAGAGAGAGCAACCAGTGATCTAGAAATAGAGATGGAAACGAGGTGTCTTCTTTTTTAAACATGCTTTTATTGGTGCATTTTAGTCTCACACCACAGTGAATATCAATTTGATATTAACATACATGCACACAGCTCTTAGTGTCCCCCCACCTGCTCCCCGCCAATATGGAATACCGAGAATGACGTTGGTATATTCTCATATGTACACATTGTTTATGATAGTAATTTCATTGATTTACTTCTTTCTTGTCCTTCCCCTTCCTTTATACCACTTCCCTCACTCCACTGAGGGTTGTCCACTGTTGTCTGGCGTCCCTTTTGTGTCCCTACTATTCCCTAGGTCGCACATATAAATGAAAACATATGACCCTTCTCTTTTTGTGATTGGCTAATCTCACTTAACATAATGTTCTCCAGATCCTTCCATGTTCTTGTAAATGATGTTATTTTGTTCTTCTTTATTGCGGAGTAGAATTCCATTGTGTATATTTCCCATAATTTTGTAATCCATTCATCTGTTGATGGACATCTAGGTTGGTTCCATAATTTAGCCACTGTGAATTGTGCTGCTGTGAACATGGGTATGTATATATTACTGTAGATTTCTAGTTTCAATCCCTTTGGTATGATACCCAGTAGTGGTATAGCCGGATCATATGGTGGATCCATTCCCATGTCTTTCTGCCTTATGGGGACATCAGCTTTGTCTCTCCCTCACATCTCTGAGAGTAGCGCCAGGTGTGTATCAGTGCTTGCTGGTGCCTAACTCTTGCCTTCCATTTCTTTTCTGCTTTTTGAGAAATCCTAGCCTTTTTACATTATAGTCATTTTTGTAAATATTTCTGCCTGGATAAACTGTGGGAGGGATATTTTGTGTTAGAGCCATCTAGGAAATATATGCAAAAATAGCATTCAGTTCTTGTTGCTTAGAAGTAGAACAGTTTTTCTTTCTTTCTTTATTCAACAGTGTTTATTGAGGGCTGACTATGTGCCAGGCTTTTATAGAATATGGTGAGTAAACTTAGAAAAATGAGCTGTCTGTGGACTGTGAGATGTTCTTAGGCAATGTTTTCTTAGATGAAGAGTCTCCTGGGATATTCTTTTTGGGTAAATCAGAAATGGGGCCCTAAATCCAACATGTGCCATGAATCATTCTTACCAAACCTTTGAGAGACAGTGATGGAGGGCCAGGTCCTTCATCTGAGATCACAAGAGGGGATCGAAGGATATAATGGGATTTTTGAACCCCTTACAACTGTAGGAACAATTTGTATATGGGCATTATTTGTATTTTTTATGAGAAGATGGATTGAGGGGCTTTTATCCTGTTCACAGACACTGAAGATGAGTGATCTCTGATCCATGAGAACAGCCATTTGATTTTTTTTCTTCTCTGATCTATCTCCAGTGCTGATAACTGAGTCTGGTGCACCTCTCTTTGTTGAAAACACAAAAGAACTAATGCTACTTTGTGCCTCTTCTGAGCCAAGATCTTTATGTCATTCTCTAAAAATTAGTTATCATAATGCAAAGAGATAGGTGGGGCTTTCCCCCATCTAGTAATTCATGGCATTTAGGTCCAGAGAAGATAATTTTTGCCAGCTTACACAGCATATGTGTAGCAGAACTGGACTTTGTAGGCAAATTTACAATATTCCAGAGTCCTTGCTTTTTCACCATGCTGTGTTGCTTCCTCTTTGTCCCAGATTCTTCGGGAGTTTGGTTCAGGTTTGCTAGTTGTCTTTCAGAAACTTAATAAAAACAGCGTCATAATAAAAAACAAAGCATGACTTAATTGTTCTCTGCAGTTCTTTTGACTGTTTGGGTCAGATCTGTGTTTATCTGGATATCAGCTGACTACATTTTTGCATTCTTCAAAAGGAGCCCCAGGTGTGGGCTATTATTTCATCATTGTTCTTTCATGCTGCCTTACAAATTCACCTGTGCACCTAGCATGCAATTCGTGAAGATTGCTCTTTTATTTGGACAGTAAGTATTCCTTGTATACCTGCTATAAGCTCAGCGCTATGAATTGCACTGGATGGTGGAGAAACGTCTAAGGCTACTGAGGCCTTCACTCCTGGAACTCTTAGTGGAGTCAGAGATTTAATCCTGCTAAATGTTTCCCAGTAGGAAAGGCAGGAGCATGGGCAAGGAGGCTGTGTAGGGGCTGAAGGCCCTCTGCATCAGAGGTGAGCTGTGTGCTCATACTGCCAGGGCTCCCCTTGAGAAGTTGGAGCTCATCTGTTGTTTTCTAATAAACTAGCTGCTATGGTAAGTTTGGTCATGGTCCGGAAAGACTGAAAACACAAGGGAGAAGTTGAAGTAACGTGCTATAGGATAAGGGAAAAGAAAGGAATGGAGAGGGGCAGCTGTTGGAAATGTTTCATAGGAAGAAAAAAAAGCTAGAATTCAGGATTGCTTAGTTACAGGAAGTGGCAGATACCTGGTTTGCTCTCAGCACTTCCTGGGCAGTCTGCTGCCAACAAAGTAGTCCAAGCTTCCCAGCATGCCCTGCCTTCCTCTCTAGGGGATGGATTCCAGCTCATAAGAAATCTCCCAGGATGCTCAGTGCCTCCTGTGCTCACAGCACACCTTGAAGCTTTCTTGTCTTGCTGATGTTGGTCCTTCCCCTCAAATGCCTTTCTCCACACGCTTGCACGTTGACCTTACATCCTTCTATGTACACACTTATGACAAGAATGGGAGGACAAGAGCCAAGGGGGGGTTCCTAGTGTGCAAAGAGCATGAGTGTCAGGCAACAGGTGTTTCAGGAAAGAGATGAGGAAGCTGAAGGAAACCAGAAATAGCTGGTAGGAATAATGTACTATTTCCAAGAGTCAGTATTGCCTGATGCTCAGTTGGCCAGCCAGGTGTGTGCTGGGCGCGAAATGGAATAGGGAAGAAAATTTGTGTTATGATGGTTTAAAGATTAAATGGGCGATGAGGAAGGTACTCTTGAAACACATGCATGGGAATGGGAAGAAGGAAGTGTACCAGTGTGCAAAGAAGGGAGAAATGAGAGAGAGAGAGAGAGAGAGAGAGAGAGAAGGAGAAAGATAGATCTCACAGGGATTGTAAACATGAGGAGAAAAGTTGAAAGAGGGAAGGCAAGGGGCTGTACCCTAGGCTGGAAATAAGTTCAAAGAAAGCTTTTTTTTTTCTTCTTCTTCAAGCTAGGAGATTGGAGGTAGATTTTGAAGACACAAAGGATAGAAGAGATAAGTAACAGGGCAGGGGGCCATCAAGAGTGTAGATGTATTAGCTCTTAGAGAAGGCATTGTTCTTTCTGGGCAGTGGGTGGGGTAGATAAGAGTGTTGTAACTGCAAAATAAATATATATTTTAAAAAATTAACTCCTGTACTATGTGATAGGCATGGTTCTAAATGCTTGTCATATATATATATATATATTATTTTTTTGTGGTACCAGGGATTGAACCCAGGGGCATTTTACCTCTGAGCTACACCCCCCACCCTATTTTTTATTTATTTTGAAACTGGGTCTCACGAAGTTGCAGAGGGCCTCACTAAGTAGCTGAGGCTGGCCACAAACCCTGATCCTCTGGTCTCCGCCTCCCAAGTACTGGGATTACAAGCGTGCACCACCATGCCCAGCGTATGCTTGTCATATATTAACTTATTATTCTTCACAATGATCCCATCAGGTAAGAAACATTATAACCCCTATTTACAAATAATAAAAGGGACACTGAAAGGTTAAGTAACTTGCCCATTGCCATGCAGCTAGTAAGCAGTAAAGTTGGATTTTGATCAAAGTGCTACTTAAAAAGGTGATCATCCAATTTCCTAGTTAGGAGACTTTGGGGAATACTATATTAAAACCTTATCATCTTCAGATCTTTTTTTAAAAAATGAGATTACTGGATGACCTATAAGAACATGTGGGTCTTTGACAATTCTTGTGAATTAGTTTACTCTGTAATAACTAACTCCAGGTAGGGCTGGGATGGAGTAGGAGGACTTGTAATTCTCAAATGTTTGGGGGATGGTATATTTCACAGAAGATGGATCATTTTCTGGAGTGGTTAGGGCTGGCTGTGTGCCTGCCTGTGGAGTGAGTGGGGTCCAGCTAGCCAGGAGGTACACGAGGGCTCTGCACACTGGGGTGGAGGTTTCAAGGAAGCAGCAGAAAATAGGGCTAGTCTCAGAAAGGAAAGACAAAAAAGATGATGAAAATAAATGTAGTCAACTTCACAGTTTTGCCAAGACAAACATGATTTCCCTTTCTTTCTATCCCTGGCCATCTCCCTGTTCTTAAATCTTAAAGATTCAGGTTTCTATGCCCTCTTCTAGTAGTTGCAAAGTTTCTGGTCTAATTTCAAGATCTTTTATCCATCTTGAGTTGTCTCTTGTGCAGGGTGAGAGGTTGGGGTTTAGTTCCATTTTTCTACATAAGGTTAACCAGTTTTCCCAACCACCATTTGTTGGAAAGGCTATCTTTTCTCCAGAGTCTGTTTTTGGTCCTTTTGTCAAAGATCAAGTTGCTGTAAGTGTGAGGGTACTGTAAAAAAAAAAAATCTAAAGGTCTTTTGCTTCCTTGGTTGTACCTAAGTATTTTTGGGGGGCTATCGTGAATGGGATTTTTTTCCCGTATTTCTGTTCCACTGATCTATGTGTCTTTTTTTGTGCCAGTACCATGGTGTTTTTATATTACTGTAGCTTTGTAGTATAGTTTGAAGTTGAGTATTGTGATTCCTCTAGCATGGTTTTTATTGCTAAGAATTGCTTTGGCTACTCTGGGTCTTTTGTTTTTCCAGGTGAATTTTAAGAGTGTTTTTCTATTTCTGTGGAGAGTGATGTTGGTATTTTAATGGGGATTGCATCAAATCTGTATATCGCTTTTGGTAGTATGACCATTTTGATGATGATTATTCTGCCTATCCAGAAACATGGGAGGTCTTTCCATCTTCTAAGGTCTTTGATTTCTTCAGCGTTTTTATAGTTTTCATCCTAAAGATCTTTTGCTCCGGGCATGGTGGCACATGCTTGTAATCCCAGTACTTGGGAGGCTGAAACAGGAGGATCGGGGTTTGCGGCCAGCCTCAGCTACTTAGTGAGGCCCTCTGCGACTTAGTGAGACCCTGTTTCAAAATAAAGAATAAAAAATAGGGCTGGGGGTGTAGCTCGGAGGTAGAATGCCCCTGGGTTCAATCCCTGGTACTGCAAAAAAAAAATCTAAAGGTCTTTTGCTTCCTTGGTTATACCTAAGTATTTTGGGGGGGCTATCGTGAATAGGATTTTTTTCCATATTTCCTTTTCAGTGCATTGATGATTGGTGTATAGAAAGGCTATTGATTTTGTAAGTTGATTTTTGTAGCCCATTACTCTGCTGAATTTGCTTATCAGCTCTAGCAGTCTTTCATTGATTTTTTGGTCTTCTAAGCATACATGAAGTTATTTATATCCATGTAAAGACTATCTAAGGGGGGAAGGGGAACACACAGTGAACGCTGCCTACATGTATGTATTCATCATTCTGAACCTCACTATGATGTATAATTACAATGCACCAATAAAAAGTAAAAAAAAATAATAATGACAATAAAGATTCAGGTTTCTGGTGCTGAAGCCATTGCCCCTGATTCTAATGGTAAGGGAGAGATTTTCCTTGGCTAGAGCTGGGTCTCTTGCTAAGTACCACTGAACAACCCTTGACACTCCTGCTTCCCTGACTTGCTTTTCCCGGCCAGGATTTCCTAATTGAAACTCAATAGCTGGTTGCTTTGGCACTGGTACATCTGCTGGGGCTCACCCCAAGGCCATCTTCATTGAAATCACACTGTCCTGGCTTTCCACTGCACAGTGCTTTCCAAAGCACAGCTTCGCATTTGAGCCTCAGCCCATCCGTTGGCAGCTGGAGCAGGCACTCTGTTCCCTTTTCATAAATAAGGATGGAAGAGTCTTGCCCAAGGTCACATAACTCATTAGTGGCAGGGCTTAGATTTAGAACTTGGTGTCTTGAGTCTTTTTATTGTGGCTCCTATCACTACCATGAGCGCGAGGGATGGCATAGAGCCCACTTTGCAGGGTTTTATAAATGGGATGTTAACAGCTGTCTTCAGCACTCATATTATTTTAAAAGGGCTCCAGAAATTTTCTTAAATTATGGATGAAGGCAACTGGAATGGGGCCTGAGGTCATATAATTCTCCAGAGGTGTGCCTAGGGAGGAGAGGTTAAGTTTGTCTTTTTCTTTCCCACTATTTGAATTGATCTCCATTACCAGATCTTCTGAATAACCATATTAAGGTAAAGCATTTTACCTTAATATATAATATACAAATATTTATGCATAAACTATATTTTGGGGGTATGGAAAACTTTTATATTCCCCATAGGAAGAAAAAAATAAAAACACTAAATAAGAAATTAATAGTAATAGCTAACATTTATTAGATGCTCACTGATAGCAGCAGCCAGGGCTGCCCTTCAGCCTGCAAGTCCTGGTTGCAGCCACACTGGTCAATGACCAGAAGCCTAGTGTCCTGGCCATACTGATTATTTACTTTGAATATGCCACTTTTCCTAACAATCACATGAAATGTTATTAATATTATCTCCATTTTCTACGTGAAAAAAAAATAAAAGCCTAGAGGAAAATCTGCTACCTAAACATACCAGTAAATCACCCAATGAGAGTTGATGGCCTTTTGGGCTTTATATAAATAATCTCACTGTACCTGGAGTAACATAAGCAAGTCTCACAAATTTTAATAGTTGTTGATAAAATACTAAAATATCACATTTTATGTGTAAGATTTTGTTTGTAAATGTGTGTAGGGAAAATGAGTAGTCTCATTCTCCATAGGTACAGCACTTAATGAGGTCAGTGATGGGGAGTCTTAAGAGAGCAAGCGAAAGCTGTTCAATTTTCAGAAGGTGTTGTTATTTTTGGTTGGTTCTGTCCTATCACTTGTTGATGGTCATTGGATGGGCTAAAGTTATTTTTAAAATGCCATTTATGATGAAAGGCGTATCTGTGTTAGATGGAGGGGGAGGTCATTGCAATATAAGGACAGTATCCTAGTGAATTCTAGAACTGAGTGGTAACATGTTTCTTAAATTACACTTATCCACCTTATTACAGTGTGTTGATTATTCACATGCACTACTTTAACTTGGTTATTGCTATGATGTTTTATTCTAATTTTCAATATATTCTTTTCCTTTACAGTCCTGGGGATTGAACTCAGGGACATTCTGCCTCTGAGCTACAGCCCCATTTTATTTATTTTAAAACAGGGTCTTGCTAAGTTGAGACTGGCCTTGAACCTGCAATCCTTCTATCTCAGCCTCCCAAGTACTGGGTTTACAGGTGTGCGCCACCACGCCTGGCCAATATATTCTTTTAACTAGGTTTTCTGCTCCTCTTTTTCTTTTGGTTGCCTCTTTCTAGTCATCTCCCTGATATTTGATTAGTCTTTTCTTTTTCTTGATATACTATGCAGGCTGTTAAGCCATTTTATTCTTAGCATTTTAGAATCTTTGATTCTAAAATCTTAAGTACATTCAGAAATACTGTAGTTCTTATATTCTGCCACTAAATGACCTCCTGGGTTAATATTTTTAAACTAGGATTTTATTTTTCAGTTGATGAAACAAACCTAAATACTTTGTATTCAAATACAGACATAAATATTCTTTACCATTTATTAAATGCATACTGTATACCAAGGATTGTGGCTTATAAAAATTCTGTCTGATACCTTCAACATTGTAGTTATTCCCATTTTATGTGTGGCACAATAGGCTTTGGGTAGGTAGCTTATATGAGGCCACTTTGTTTTTAAAAAAAAAAGCAGTTGAAAGTGAAGCTTCTGTGTGTGTGTGTGTGTGTGTGTGTGTGTGTATGTGTGTGTGTGTTGAAGTGAAACCATCATTACAATGTTTTCTAAAGTTGTAGAATATTTTTTGTCAGAATGTATGACAAGCACTTTATAAACTTAAAATTTAGATTTTATGTTTGAAAAGGCCATCTTTAAAAAAATGCTTAATACTATTTTGTTATTGTTGCTTGCTTAGTGTTCTATAAACTTATTATTGACCCAAATCAAAAGTTTCCCTCACTTGTTAAATATTCTTCCTATAGAGACATTATTGGGAATCCTACCAACTTCTCATTGAAGAAATTTCCCCTGAAGAATTCTGACTTGTTCCATACAGGTCTGGTGTCCCCTAGACTTGCTTCACAGCTGTTGTTTGGAGTTCTTTCTCTATCATCTCTAGAATGTCTTTCTGGAAGTTTTTGTGTTTGGTTCCCTGTTCTAGGATTATAGGTCTTTCTCTTTGCTTTCGCCTTGGTTTGGTGGAGCACATCCTCCCTCCACTGGAAGAAGGGAACATGGGAAGCATACTTTTGAGCACTTGATCATGTGAAATAGTTTTTATTGTACTTTTGCACTTAGTTGATAACTTGATCAGGTTTAATTTTTTTTAAAGTTGGAAATTGTGTTCCCTTACAATTTTGAAGTGTCCAATTTCCAGTCCTGTTTTTGAGAAATCTGAAGTCATTCTGATTCTTGATCATTTGTGTAAAATTCATCTTTATTCTTCATGAAATTATTGAATCCTTTCTCTAATCCTAGTGTTCAGGAATTTCACAAGAATATGTCTTGGTGCAAGTCTATTTTTATCCTTTGTGTTGTATATTTAGTGTTTTTTCAAAATAAAAACTTGTCATCTATTTCTGAGAATTTTTTGGAATTATTTATTTTATTTCCTTTTATCCATTTTGTTCTGTTCTTTCCCCAGCCCCTGTTTTTGCGATGATAAATTTGCTGGACTACTTATTTTTACGGTCTATGTTTGCCATTTTTCATCTCTTGTTTCTTAAGTTTTATCTTCTGGTATGTTAATTTTATTTCAAGCTTCTATGGCAATAATTTTTAAGCTTTTCAGAAGTTAAAAACATTTAACATCCTATTTTATGGACTTAATATCTTTTCATGTTTCATTGAGCGTATTAAAAATTTTATTTTAATTTTACTTCCACATTTTTTTCTTCCAAGTTGATTTTTTTATCTATTAGTCCACACTGGTCTCCTTTCATGTTAATTGTTTTCTACAAATGTTTTTTAAATAATATTAGGCTATCTGCCCATATTTAAGTGACCTCTGTAGGTATGAATAAAGTTTATTGATCAAGGTCTCCATTGCAAGTTGAACTGGCTGGTTATAATTAGGGCAAGGGAAGGGGTCTAATTACATCAGAATGTTTAACTCTTTCTCTTGGGCTGGTTAATTATCCAGAGAAGAGCCAGTATTTGGACTCCAATACATGAGTCAAAAGTTTGTGCCCTTATTCATCTTTTTTATTGACTTCCAGATAAGTTTCAGTGTCTGTGTGCATTGTATTATGTTATTTCTAAGAAAGTTCACAATCTTAACTTTTAGACTGTTTAGGAATCTCATTACTGAAGATGATTCCTTTAACCAGAAATTTCCTTCCACCACAATTTAATCTTGTTTTTTTTTTAATTGACATATTTGAGCACCAAGAATACCTGGTGCTTAAAAAGTGCTCAGAAAATAATTGTTGATTGAATTCAGATCTTGTTCACAGTTTCAGGCTTTTTGAACAACATGTAATAGGATATAGAAGAAACTCAAGTTTCCTAACTCCTGTTCAGTGCCATAATTCAGGTGTGTACACTCAACTTTGATGAAGGCAGTCATTCAGCTCTGAAAGAGAGGATACATTCAGCTCTGAAAGAGAGGGCTCCTATTTATGCAAATTCTTGGGGGCAAGGGTATATTTCTTTAGATTTGGGACTGGGAGATATTACTGAGGGGCACCAACTATTAGTTGGCCTGAAAGGGGCAAGTTGAGAAAGACTATATGGGCTGTAGAACTGTTCAGCTTAGGAACACTGGGTGTACTTGTAGATCAGGATCGCTGCATTTCAGATCTTGATTCAAGCACACAATCTGCTGGCTGCTTCTCAGAGGCCTTCCCATCTGCTCTTCTCTGCTGACTGGGTCTTTTTAAACTTAGAATGGAGAGATGTCCCCATGGGCTACTCCACAGCTGTCTCTTTCCTTCCTTGCTAGCTTTCTTTCCTTTTCTCTCTGCTTCTACCCACTAGTTCTTCATCACTGGAGTAGGAATGGGGGGGTGAGAGCTTGTTAATGCTGAATGCCAGTTTGGAAGAGCCAGCAGTTATAACAAAGGGGCTCAGCCATTGGCGTGGTCATTTGCTCTGATATTGCCTCTGTCCTTGATTTTAATGTCCAAGCTCCTGTTGTCAGGTAGGAATCAGTGGGGCAAGTGTTTGCTGAAAGAAGCAAGAAGAGAACAAGAACACAGTACTTCTAATATTTCTTTTCTGGTGAAAATGAGGAAGCCATGCTTAGAGATAATTGTCCATGAAAATTGGAGCTTAGGATACAAGATGGTGCCACAATGGGTTTATTTGTCAATAGATGAGGAAAAAGAGTTGTATTAGAAAATAATAATGAGGCCGGGCGTGGTGGCGCACGCTTGTAATCCCAGTACTTTGGGAGGCGGAGACCGGAGGATCCGGGTTCACGGCCAGCCTCAGCTGTCTCTTATCTCTCTCTCTCTCTCTCTACTTAGTGAGGCCCTCCACAACTTCGTGAGACCCGGTTTCAAAATAAAGTCTAAAAAATAGGGCCGGGGGGTGTAGCGCGGAGGTAGAACGCCCCTGGGTTCAATCCCCGGTACCACAAAAAAAAAAGAAAATAATAATGAGAAAATAATGTGTCTGGAAATATTTAAACAAAGATGAGTCACTTGCAATGCCTGGAGAAAAAAGTAATTTATTCAGTTTTACAGCTATACCATATATTTAGAACACAAAGTATAGTTTGTAAATCTAAATTTTCAACCTAATTTTAAGTATATACTTGTAATATCTTAGAACAAGATAATATTAGGAATTCAAGAATTAAAAAATGTGCAACACAGCAACATTCTATATCTTTTAAATTAACCTTTTAAATAATTATGATTACATGCTTACTATATATACCCTTTGGAAAGCAGAAAGAAAAAATTATCTACAGATTCACCTTCAAAAGACAGCTAATATTAGTATATGGCATATTTTCTTCTAACTTTTTTTCCTTGTATGGCTTTTGGTTTAGTGTAGTAGTCATAAGGCATTTTGCTTGCCTTTTAGTGGATTTTTTTTTTTTTTGGTCTTCAATTGGAGTTGACTGTGGTTATGTTCTAATAATGCATATCCGTGATTTATTCTTTTCTTGTCATGAGGCTGAATAAGCAGTGCCTTAGTTCTTGGCTTGAATAAATTCTCTCTATGCTTTTAACATAAAACACTGTTCAGATTAGAAAGTGAGTAATCCTCAGAGCAAAGAAGCAAAGAATGTATGTTTTACAACCGTTTAAAAAATATCAGATCTGCAGAAACATCAGAAGCACGAAAATGGCTTGGGGGAAGTGTGTCGCAAAGATAAGACTTGAAGGTTCTTGAGGTGGGAAATGGTCTCTCAGTGGTCCTAGGACACAGAATTGATGTTTAGTAATATTTATTAAGTGTGAATAATTATTACTGCATGTTACGTGCTGGTCTCAAGGCTAAAAGAGGACAATCTTTTCACATAGAGGCAAGAGAGAGAGGAATAGTGTGCAAATGAGGCACTCCTGAACCCACAGTAGAGATTGTCTGTGCTAACTAGTCACTATCTCAAAACACCTGCCCTTAATATCATCACTAATAAAGTGAGGCTGTTGAACTATATAATTTTAATGAGTTTCCTTCCTACTCTGACATTCATTGACTCAATGAATTTATGGATCTGGAATCAAATGCTAAGAACACAGATATCCCCAAACCTAGCAGTTACCTTGATTCTGCATTCCCCTCATTCCTCACATCCTGTCGTTTGCCAAGTTTGAACCATTTTACTGTATAAGTCAGGGGTTGGCAAATAACTGCCTGTGTGTTCCAATAAAGTGTTGTTGGAACATAGTTATGCTAATTAGTTTCTGTAGTGTTTATGGCTGCTTTTGTGCTCCAGTGGCAGAGTTCAGTAGTTGTGACAAATGGTACGGTCTGCAAAGCCTAAAATATTTACTATTTAGCCCTTTATGGAAAAAGTTTGCCAACCTGATCTAAATAAATGCTTTGTGAGCACATCTCCCCGTGTCCCTCAACATCCTTACCTTTGACCTGACTTTGGCCATCATCTCTCCTCATCTGGAGCACCCAAGAGTCTCTAAACTTAGTTTTTCTGACTCCAGTTTTGTGCTTCGACCATATCATTTTTTAAAATCTTGAGGCACCAGTTTGTTCACTTAAAACCCCTCAGGGGCACCCTCGTGAGCTATAAAGTCCAAGTTTTTTTTTTTTTTTACCTAACACACAAGATTAGAAAACCAGCACACTTTACTGACATTCGAAGACCCTTCCAGTCATAAGAGACTTGGTTTTGCTTGACCTGATATACGCTACACAAATTGCAGATCTCAGGAAACCCAACTCAGCCCCATCAGGCCTAAGTAGAAAAAGGCTCTCTGTTGGCTTCCCTACTTGATAAGCCCTTGTGTAGATCTAGCTTTGGGAAAGGGTTAATCCAGGTTTCTAATTGTGTTACTTGGGCAATCAAGGTGTCACATGTACCCCCTGATGTCTCTTCCTCTTGTAAGGGCACCTGTCATTGTGGATGAATTAGGGATCCACCCTTATAACCTCATTTAACCTTAATTACCTCTTAAAGGCCCTGTCTCCAAATATAGTCACATTGGAGCTGGGGCTTCAACATATGAAGGGTGTGCACATTTGGTCCACAGCAGTTGTAGATCCTTTGATTCTCTGAACAAGCCTAAGGCTCTTCTACCCATAAAAGTGCAGACACACATACATATAAAATCTGCATATTGTCACAGGCTTTAAAAGTCCGTGTTAAACAGGAATATCTGAAGCAGCATTGCAGGGGAAAAATCCAAGAAAAGGATGGGAAAATGTATATAAGAGGAGCGACATTCCCTCCGCATTCCCATTCATTCATTCATTCATTCTTTATTGAGTTCTGCCCAGGTACCAGGTGCTGTGCTAGAATTATAACATTTGCTAACATGACTTAAATTTTTGTTGGGGATGACAGAGAGTAAACAAACATGTCATTCAATATCAGAGCATACCAGGTGCCACATAAAGAATAAAAGAACGATGGGGCGCTGTTTTCCTGGGAAGCGCCTTATATTATGTGGTCAGGAATGTCCTCATTGAGGAGTTGATGTTTAAGTGGAGGCTTGAATGATAGTCAGCCATGCAAATGAGGGCACAGGCTTATGGCGGATGAAGTGCCTGTTCCTCTGGTTTGATGTACTATTAGCAGCAGAGCCACCGCCTCTTGCATGAGCTGTTTCCCATATTTACTTCTGCTGCCTGCAGGGCAAGGATTCAGGATTTGCTCTGTGCTAGGTCGTGGCTGTTGTAGATTCCTACCCTTGCTTTAGATGTTTTTCTCATATACTGTCTCTGAAATCTCTAGGTCATGTGTTCCTGCGGGCTCCTGTGGATCTGGTGCCTGCCACCCTCTCCAGCCTTGTCTAGTACCAACTTCCCGTGCCCTCTGAACCCCATGCATGCTCGGGGCTCTCCATTCTTCCTTTGAATGTGTCACCATCCCTCTGACTTCACTGGCTTTGCACATGTGACTCCATTCATCTGGTTGACTCTTTGCCCAGTAGATTCCTGCATGTTCTCAGAAAGGTATTTCTAGATCCCAGACTAGGTGGGGTTTTCCCTTCCCAGCCACTTGCCCTAGCACAGACAAGCCTGTCAATTCATGTTTACTCTTACAAGCTGTGGCACCTGAAACCATTTCTAATGTTTGTGTGATTGTCTTCTCTATGGGTTCTTATCTTCTAGGGGCATGGAATGCGTCAGATTTACTCAAATGACTCACCAATGTCTAACAAAGTTCCTGGCAAATAGAAAGTATATAGTAAGAGAGAGAAGGAGCAGCACAACACCAGGCAGATGGAGAAAAGGAAAGAAGAGTGGGAATGAGGGGGGGGGAATTATAGGCAAAAGAGAATAAATGAAAGAGTCCTGGAGGTCAGAGAGAAGGAAGAAGACAACCAAGAAAGATCAAAGTGTCAGAGGCCAAGGGAGGGAGAATGTGCAGGTTGCCAGTGATCAGTGAAGCTTAATGTGCTTAAGATCTAGAAGGCTGAAGGCTGAAAGCTTTCTCTGGGGCCAGCAACTAAGGGGGCATTAGTGGAAACAGCAGTAGGTGAAAGAGCCAGGTTACAGCAGATGCAGACCTGGGCGGGAGGTGGGAGTTGTATACAGCAGGTGGGATGTGCCCACAGGAGCAGAGGTGGTGGAGTGCTAACCAGCACAGGCTCTGCCCCTCGATGCTGCCTCTGCCACTTGTTGGCATGTGAGTTGGCAAGTTACTTAACTTCCCTGTCTCAGTCTATTCATCTGTAAAATGGGATCCTAATCTATGTAGTTCTTAGAATTTAAATGTTCTTGGCATGTGCATTAGCTACTGCTATGTAATGAATTGCTCTGGAGGCTGTACAGCTTACAGGCACACACTTATTTTCTTGTTTACAGTTTTCTGTAAAACTGTAAAGCTGGGCTTGGCTCCAGGCTTCTGGTTGGAGTCAATTTTACTTTGTCCCATTTTGGGGTCCAGGTTGAAGGGACAGTAGTCCTTTGGGCATGCATTCCCTCTGGCTGTCACAAGTACATAGGAGGCTAAACCAAACTTATGTGACTTATTTAACATCCCTGCTGATGTCCTGCGCACTCGCATCCACTGACCAAGCTAACTTCCAAGGCCAGAGGCATTGTATAGGGACATGTGCTCTGTCCCAAGAAGAGAGGAGCGCCTATTCATCAAACAGTAATTCAGTTTTCCCCAGCATGCAAAATGCTTAAATCATACCCATATGGGTCTGTTTACACTTTTAACAATAATGCTGTTACTGTTTGGGAAGGAGAAAAAGAAGGGAGTAGTCTTTTTTTTTTCATAAATGAACAAGAGGAGAGTTGATGGAAGATTATTGCATAGGGCAAGATGTGAGCCTGCTAATAGACTTATGGCAAGGAGCCAGTGGCCTGGTTGAAGATTCAGGGCAGAGCAAAGAAGGAGGACTCAGCTGAAGCAGGAAAATGTGAATTTATGTAGGTGCCTTCTTCCTTGTGGCTGTTGATAGCGGCAGCAGCCACAGAGGCAAATGGCGCGATTGATAGACTTTCTCTGATCTGAGTTTTGTGTTCTTGATCCCCCCCCCCCCGCTTCCTAATCTTAAGGAGAGAATTAAGTAGTAACAGTTGGTGTTTACGATGTTTTAATGGCCATCATATTGAGAAGTGACTGGAAGCATCTTTAGAAATAATTTACACCACCATAAAATGAATTGCTAATCTCTCAGAGTGGATTCTTTAGACTTTTGCTGTTTGTTTTTGTACACCAGCCAAGAAGATAGAGACCAATGAGGAAACCAGTAAAAGATTTTAGAAGCATTGTCTGATTTGAAAAGCTAAGTTGGAATATAAATCCCTTCTTAAATACACAGTCATGTGTTCTTTGCTTGCACTGCCCTGAGCGGGTGGGTAAATGCTTTTGGAGTTCAGAATAAGGAATATAGATATGGAATATGCAAATGGCTTTTGTAGTTGTTTGGTGGCTCTGGAGATCCAACCCAGGGCCTTGCGTATACTCAGCACATGCTCCACCACTGAGCCCCAGCCCCTGGCAAGAGGCTTTTAATGAAAAAGCTACATCTTGAAGGATGCTCATGTATCAGTGCACTGAGCATCAATATTGCCCTTGTGTGTTTATTCATTTTTATTACCGAAACATGAAATAAGTTCCCTCCTGCTTGAAACATTTTTTGATTGTATTATTGTTTAGACTTGCAAACTTCTTATGTTGATACTGAAGGTCCCACTTGCTCACTGTAATGGCACCCAGGTTATCCTCCTATCTCATCTCCATTCTTTTTTTTTTAATTTTCTGTTACCAAGGACTTGGGGATCCAGCCCAGGGACTTGCACGTGCGGGGCAAGCACCGTACAGTTAAGCTACACACACCCCACTTCTTCCGTGATCTTTTTTCATGTCTTTTAAGTTCCAAGTGATTTGCTCTTCCTTGTAAATGCCCCAACTTTTCCTAATCCATATCATCTTTTAAACTGGCTATTTTTCTTGGATAGTCACCCCTAATCTATACATGTAAACCCAACTTCTTCAGATCTATCTAAAATACCAGGTGCAATGTTTCCTAATTTTCTTAGGTTGGAAGTGATCATTGTTTTTATTTTGTGGCTTCTTATGACTTTGTCTGCAGCTTTTATTCCTACCCTCCCTTCCCTATATTATCTATATCATAACTGTTAGACGGCTTATTTCTGGTCAGTAGCACAGAAGTACTCAGGCTTTTGGCTTTCTGACACTTTTTTTTTAAATGGGAGACACTTACATAGTTTCTATAGCTCTTCTCTTTTGCTAACATTAAAACCCTTATAAACACACACACACACACACACACACACACTCCATCTCTTATCTAACTTCATAAAAGATACACAATTAAAATTTAAAAATGCAGGTGAGATGACAGGTCTTTACACTGAAACCTTCTGGCCGGCAGACACTCACAAGGCTGTCTGCTTTTGCATTTTGCTGAACAAGGAAAGGCCTCATCCTGTATTTTTCTGCTCTCTGGATAGACATTTGGAGCCATGATTTTAGTAAACTGTGAGCTTTACCAGAGCAGATTTATCTCTGAATCTCAATTTATCTCTGTCCCCCTCAGAGATAATCCTGGGTCTCTAAAAGCTTGTAACAGGAAAATAACTGTGATTTGTGACACAGAAGGAACCAGGTTGGGGAATAGATTATTCAAAGATCTGACAGTTGTCTCAACTGAACAGAAAGTCACTTACTTTTTTATAAAACCATGCCTCAAATGTGTATGAAAGAGCAATAGGCAGTTTGCAAAACCCATATATTCTCAAAGAGCCAAGAATTTTATTTTAAACCCCTGATAATGTCATTGTGATTATCTTTCTTATCTGTAAAGTGTAGATATGATCACTTAGATCATTAGAAACAAAGAACTACAGAAAAACGTAATTTTCTAAAGTAATATCTGATCAAAAATTCTTGTTTTCTTGTTTTATATTCATTCATTCCTTCATTCATTCATTTTTTGGTATTGGGGATTGAACCCAGGGGCATTCTACCACTGAGCTATACCTCCATCCCCTTTATTTTTAATTTGGAAACAGGGTCTCATTAAGTTGCTGAGGGTCTCACAAAGTTGCTGAGGCTTGTCTCGAACCTGTGATCCTCCAGTCTCAGCCTACCAAGTACTGGGATTACAGGCGTGCTCCACCACACCTGGCCTCTTGGTTCCTTTTATTTTATTTTATTTTGTTATTATTATTTTTTGCGGTACCGGGGATTGAACCCGGGGCGTTCTACCTCTACGCTACACCCCCAGCCCTATTTTTTATACTTTATTTTGAAACGGGTCTCATGAAGTTGCAGAGGGCCTCACTAAGGAGAGAGAGAGAGAGAAAGAGAGCTGAGGCTGGCCACGAACCCGGATCCTCTGGTCTCCGCCTCCCAAAGTACTGGGATTACAAGTGTGTGCCACCACGCCCGGCCCTCTTGGTTCCTTTTAAAGTAACATTTATAGAACAGTCTAAATTGATTTTAACACTGCAAGAAAGACACTGATCCTTCAAACTTGCTCCATCCATTGTGACTTTCTTTGATAATGGACATATCCAGTACCTGCACTATCCAATATGGTAGCCACCGCCATGCAGGGCTGCTGAAATGTGCCTAGTGAAACTGAGGAACAAAGCCTTAAATTGTATTTAAATATAATTAAAATAGCCACCCATGACTGTTGGCTCCTATATCGAAAAATGTGTTTTCAAAGGATTGACCAAGGGACACTGAGAAGTATTGATCTGCCAATTTTGGTATCTGATTAGTTTTCTTAATAAATTTAAGGTATTTGAAAAGGAATATTTGTTTTTTTATTAAGGCATCTTTACCAAGTTGCATACCTACCTGTCAATGGCTCCACTGAATGTTGAGCTATTTTTCATCCTCAAATTACATTTTAAAAATGCTGATTCATCTTAAAAACAGAGTTAAGATCTGTTCATTTCTTTTATCATTGTAATTCTTGTTTTAGATAATCTGATCTTTATATGTATTATACACATGTATATACATGCATATACAACTGGCCCTTTGTATCCATAGGTTCCATGTCTGTGGATTCAACCAACCACAAATTGAAAAGATTCAGAAAAAATAATTTCACCTGTATTGAACATGAACAGACTACTTTTCCTTGTCATTATTTCCAAACAATACAGTATAACTATTTACATAGCACTAACATTACGTTAAGAATTATAAGTAATCTAAAGGTTATTAAAAGAACACAGGAGGATTGCATATGTTATATACAAATACTACATTATCTAATATAAGAAACTTGAGCATATGCAGATTTCGGTATCCCCAGAGGGTCCTGGAGCCAATCCTCTATAAATACTGAGGGCTGACTGTGTACACATTTGTGAAGATCAAGTGAAATGAGGTCTGTAGCTTGTTAAACTTGAATGCTTCTTTGAGTATTCTTATGAATAGGAAGTAAGCAAATAAAATTGCCTATTGAGATTATCTTGCTCCACCCTCTCTAGGAAGAGGAATGCGCATGTTCATCAAGTCAAACAGGAATCTATCAAGCCTTTTTGATGCTTCGGTGGTTTGGTGGATACTTTCATTTCTGTCTGGAATTATTTTCTTAGTTTTCAGGATTATCCCTTCAAGTGAATTTTAAGCTGCTTTTTTTTCTTTCTGGAAGCCTTTATCTGACCTTCTATCCTCTCTACCTTCCCTAGAAATGCGGAACAGTCACCTAAGCAACTTTCCTTCCTTCCCATTCTTCTTTCCTTCCTTTCTTTCATTGGAGCTGTGTGTACAGGTGCATGCAGATGTATGTATAAAGGGTCAAGGTATTTGGTTTTGAAGAAGTCAGTATCATCAAGATGATACTAGCAAGAGCAAGGGAAGTTATTATAGCAGTGGTTAGTCGTTGTTGAGCACTTGCTGTGTGAAAGGCATTGACTAGACAATTTAAATATATTTTAATTATTCTAAAATTTTTAAAAGAAATTAGGATCATATACAGTTTTATGGGATGTCTTAATTTAAAAAAAATTTTTATTAAGGCACCTAAAGTGAAGTTTGTGTTCAGTGTCACATAGCTTGTCAGTGGTAGACCCAGACTCGCTTGACTCTAGAGCCCATGGTTTTTACCTACTAAGCAATAATTACAATGTAGAGGAAAAACCATATTCCCCAGAGTTGCATGATGTGGTAGGGGCAAAACGGTATATGGTTGTGAAACAGTTCTGGTTTTCCCTTCCCTTTTGCCATTTTTATGGCGGCCTTAAACATGTTGCTTAGCATCTCTGAGTCTCTTCCTTCTTTTAATGCCCACCTTAGTGATAGTGATGAAAAGTCCTCCATGTATGTTACTTCTGTAGTAGTTCCTTTTCCATTGCTGAAATACTGGATTGTAATATGTAAAGACTTCCTAAATGATTTGGGGCACCCCTTTCCCCCCATTGGCTTCTTTGACACGTCACTAGAAATGATGGTACAGGTGCCTATATTTGTTTTGTCTCTATTTATAACCTCATTTCCCAATTCCCACCAAGGTCATTTATGTATTTTAGAGGCTGTTCTTTTTTTTTCTTGGTTTTCAACTGAATTTCACTTTAGTTTGTGTTCTTAACTTAGGATTGCATTTTTAAGTCTACACTGTGTTTATCTTTAAAAGTAGAATGGTTAATATTTTGTTTATTTAATAGTTGTTAAAGTTATTAATGCCTAATGTCCTTCCACTATGGGAGGAGGGCAGCGGGTTAAAGACAAAGGATTGATGTTCAATGAACACACAGTAGGTGTCAGGTGTCTTTTATGTATCTCACTTTATCAACACATTAATAATGTGAGGGTAAAAATAAGGTAATATTACTATTGCTATTTTACAGGAAAGAGGTGCTATCACTTGCCAGTGCTTAAATATGTATTTCATTAAAGTGGTAGAGATTGGATTTAAATCAGTGTATGTTGAATAGGGGAGAGAGATACAAATGAAAATATAAAAATCATTTGTAAACTCTTTATATAATCTCTAGTGCCTGTATTTATTTTAACCTTTTAAAGATCAATTTATATACAATAAAGCACATATGTTAAGTATTCAATTTTATGAGTTTTATCTTTATACAATATTTATCTTTATACAATATTGTATAGCCCAAAGCAAGATGTAGAATATTTCCATTCCCAAGAAAGTGCCCTCTATCCTTTCCAATTAAATCTTCGCCTTCTCCATTCTGCTGTTGGGCCCATCCTCTAAGCCTTTTATTTTGGTTATTATATTTTTCAAGTCTAACATTTCTATTGTTTTGGCTTTCTATTTCTTGGCTGAAGCTATTTTCCTGTTTGTGTCAGATATAATTGTTCATTGAAGCATTTTTAGCACAGTTGCTTTAAAATCTTTGTCAGGTAATTCTACATCTCTGTCATCTTGATGTTGGCATCTATTGATTGTCTTTTCTTGTTCAGTTTGAGATCTTCTGGTTCTTGTTTATAGGTGATTTTTTAAACTAGAACTTGGATATTTTAATTTTATGCTTAGGAAACTCTAGATCTTGCTAAAACTTTGCTGACTTTCTTTAGCATAACTCTGGGCCAGGAAAAGAAGGGATGCCACTTAGCTACGACCAGGTGGCATTAAATATCCACATTCCCAACTTGACTTTAGTTGATACCTGAGAGATGGGACTTCTTCATCATGGCTGGGTGATGGTGGGAATCCTGATTCTCCACTGGAGACAACACCTGAGGAAGGAAGGCTCATCTCTTGTTGCCTGGTGAGGGGTCAAGTTAAGCCTTGCTTCATGATCTCAATTAACATTATGGTGGTGGGGAGGTATCCTCGTTACCAGTTGACAGATGTGAAAGTCTCTGCTTGGCCTCCTGTGTCTATCTTGTTGGGAGTGTTGAGGTACCTTGTTAGAGTCCAGTGAGGGTGAAAAGTCTTTCTACCCAGCTTCTATTAGTATAGATATTACGGCTATGATTTTTCTGTAATATTTGAATACAGTAGTTGCTGTCTGAAAGTTTTCTTTTTCTAGGATTCCCCTTTCTGGTCCTTTGTCTCATTTCTTGTTTGTACTTATTGTCATTTCCAGGTTGTGGACTTCTTCAGCTCCAAGTCTGGAGTATATGAAACAAAGAGAAAAGAACAGGAACTCACTTCCATGTCATTCCTCCAGTTTTAAATTCCTTAGATGATCTTCCTTCTCTCTAATGTTCAGTCTTCATATGTTTGTCTTATTTATAGTGTCCATCACTTTTATTTTTGTTTAGTGGGATGAATTGAAAAAAATCAGAGTATAGCACATGTGGTAAGTATTGTTCATGAAAAAAGACTTGATTCAGTCCATAAATATAGATATATGTGTGCTTGTGCACTGATTCACAAGTTGAAATCTGTTTCTTTTCATATCATAGTTAAAAGTATCCTAAAGTCACCAATGTAGAACACTTGTCACTCTCATCCTCTGATACCTGAACCCCCATCTAATTAAAGCTTCATAGAACCTCTGAGTATATCTGTCCTTGTGTTCTCTTCACGAATGGGAAGAGTTAATGTGCATGTGTCTAAGAGATTGTCTAACGTCGTTGCCTTCTCTGCCGATGCTGAAATATGTAAGTCAAGCATTATCATTATTATTTTTAGTCTAGTCTATTTAGGTTGCCAGTCCAGGTATCCTGTGTAGGACAGATGAATATTTGATGTGGTGATTATACTTAGGTAGTCACTGGGGAATGTGATTCCCTTCCAACAAAATGTTTTACAAAGATGAAATTGTCCCTGAAACCAGAGTGAATGTGCATCATGTGGCTCGGGGAGAACAATATCCTGATGCAGCTGCACGTGTTCTGAACATCTGGCTGGGATGGAGTCATCTGGGCTCAGTTCCAATGGCCACAATGTTGTTGTCAGGGCTACAAGTAGGCAAACTTGTGAGGACACATGGGTGTGTCTTGTGGGTCTAGCCCTCCACTCTCCGTGTTACTTCTTCCCCTCTCTTTTCATTGATGGTGTGTCTTCCTTCTCCCCAGCCTCTTGCATGGAATAGGAGAACCATTGATTACTGATTAGTTTTGCTGGGGTAGAGATGGTCATCTTTTACTGCTGCTGAACTACCCATCTGGAAATTTGTGCTTTTTAACTCTGTTGTTTCTGATAGGGAGAAAAGAACTTCACCCTGTATTTACAAATCTTAAGCTTCAACATGTATATGATAAGCCACAGTTAGCTGACAAAGAAGAGGTTTGGACATCATATGCTGGCTCCTGATAGCCTGACCTAAATGACAATATTAAACATAATTGAGCTTATTTAAATTGCCTGTGAGTGGGGGAATGTGGAGTAAGTCAGAGCTAGTCCTGAAAAGACCTTTGGGTAAGTTCTTCCTTGATGTTATTAGGGTGGAGGGGTCTGGGTTTTCTCTTACCCCGGTGTCCTCCAGGGTGTGGTTGTACTCTACCCTAGAACAAGGGTCAGTAAACATGTTCTGAAAAGGGCCAGCCAGTAAATATTTTAGTCATTGCAGGCCACGCAGTCTCCATCACAACTATTCACCTCTCCTTTTGTAGCTAACACAAAAGCAGACATAGGCAATACATAGATAAATGAGCATGACTGTGTTCCAATAAAACTTTATGGACATTGAAATTTGAATTTCATATAATATTCTCTTGTGTCACAAAACATTCTCCTTTTTGTTTTTTCCCCAATCATTTTTAAAGGTGAAAACTATTCTTAGATCAAAGCTATATGGAAACAGGGGGAGGCTGGATTTGGTTGGTGGGCCATAGTTTGCTGACCCTTATCCTGGCAGATGTTTGCTGGGTACCAGGTTCTTTTGCCCAAGGAGACGTTGCACTCCCTTTCTGTTAGCCAAACCCAAACCTGTGTTCCTGTGACAAACAGTTCTCGTTGGAAAAACAAAACAAAACATATGTAATTATATATATATGTGTGTGTGTGTGTGTGTGTGTGTGTGTGTATAAAACATATATGTGTATATATATATGTATATATAAAATCTCTAGGGAAAATCCATATATATACTATTTACTAGTATATTTAGCAAATAGTATATATATATATATATTTACTATATATATAGTAAATATACGTGTGTGTATATATATGTATATATATGTATATGTATTGAACCCAGAGGCACTTAATCACTGAGCTACACCTCCAGTCCCTTTTTTATTTTGAAACAGGGTTTCACTAAGTTACTGCATGCTGGCTTGGAACCTGCATTCCTCCTGACTTGGCGTCCCATGTACTGGCATTGCAGGTGTGTGCCACCACACTGGGCTGCTTGATATATTTTCATGCAGAAACATCGATGATATGAGTGACCATGAATACATTACCATTCATTCATGCAAAGTTTTCATGAATGATTTCTGTACTTTTCTGGGCACCAGCATGCCTTCAGCTGAGTAAAGGAGTTTTGCTCTTAGGTCTTCAGTGTCATCTCTATTGATTCTACCTCTGACGATAATGTTTCTTGATTACAAGCATATATTCTTAATATATCTCTTCCTTTCTTTTTTTATTTTTGTACCTCTTCCTTTCTAAGTTAATCCTATATTTATTCTACTTCTATGTCATAATAGAAGTTATGAATCCTGGGCTAGAATATTGTTGTTTTCTTTTTTTTCTTCCTTTAAGAAGAAGTAAACAATCATATGTTATTGTTTAAAATGGAAATGTGTGTCATTTTGCATGGTTCATCTGAAAGTTCTAGAAGACCTGACTCGTACTGGCTTAATGATTAGACAGTTTTCTCACGATGAATCAGGTTCAAAGGTGGGCAATTAAGGACAAAGTTTGAGTAGCCCAATGATGTCAGACCCAATGTGGCTATTTGTCACTTGACCTCTTGTGTTGCAGCCCTGTGGTCACAAAATATCTGTAGGCAGTCTAGATATCACATCTGCATTCAAGGGAGAGAGAAGAGGGCAGGGTGATATTAAGATCTATCCTCCTTTATCAGTTCTAGTAGTGTCTTTTTCCCATCAAATTTCTTAAGTCATCTAGGCAAGGATCTATCCACAGCCTCTTATAGCCACAAGGGAGGCTGGGAAATTGAGTATTTCGCCTTGTATCTCCTATTGCAGGAGATGCCAAAGAGGAGCGAGCTGGGAATGTGTTACCAATCAGAAGCATCTCACACAAAGAGTTGTCTACCTGTTGTAATGCTCAAATTACTTCTGCAGGGAGTCTCTGCTGAACTTGAAACCATAATGTAATGAATGACCATCTCCCATTAAAAGATATTTGAAGATTGTATTCTATGTGTACCTTATATGAGGGAGGTGCAAAAGAAGGATCGTGTCTTCCAGGAACTTAATTTCTTACTAGAAGCAAGACATATATAAAAATTTAAACAACCTATCTCAGTTCTAATGACTAATGACCAGGATTGGAGTGTGTTTGTTTCTGAGATCCGTTACCCATTTAGCAATATTTATTGGCTGCTGACTGTATACAACTGTTCATTTGGGCTTCTCAGGTACACGGATGAATAAGAAAGACTATTTTGCAGATGGCAGTCAAGCAAATTTGTACTTTTTGGTACAGCACTATGGTTCAGTTATTTAACAAATTTTGGTGAATTACACAGTTGGATTGGAAGCAACTTTTTCTGCTCTTTTGAAAAATTTACAAATTATTCATAGGAACACACTGGCAATGAGTAGGATGGAATTGGTTTCTTTCCATCATATCTATGCTTATATTTTAAATAATGATTGAGTACCTACTAGAAGTTAGTTACTTGGCTAGACACTAGGTTTGTAAAGCTCAGTAAGAAGTAGTTAAATGCTTCCAGGGACTCCTAGTCATAGACCTGGCATATATATTAATGAATATTTGCAATGCATGGTTCATACAACAGACACATTCAGATCTTCTAACAAGAACAAGAGGTGAATTGTCAACATTGTTTAGGAGGATATAGTGGGTACAAGATAAGTTGTATATTCACATTGGAAGAAAGAAAAATTGGTATTTCCTGAAGAAGTTATCCATGCAAATAATGGAATAGAAGAGTAGATTATATTTTAAAAAATCAGTTCTGTCAAAGCAGAGAGGCACAAGACATTTCAGGGAGCTGATGGAGGTTTTTACGTGATGGCTGTGGAGGTACTGTCAGTACAGGAGCCAGTTCATTTTGAGGGTTTGTTGGGAGTGCTTGCACACTTTATGTTTTCAAGGAAAAGCTTCATTAGAATAAGGGAACATTTAACTGTAACGAGGCTCCATCCCTTGTTTTGTGTGAGAGCTGGTGGTGTGGGTGGGGCTTGGAAGGATGGGGAAGTTGGGTGACCTAATGGTGAGGAAGAGCCCCTTGTTCTACACGAAGGCAGTGACACCAGTGCCTCCCTTTGCTGTCCTTGCATCATCACGAGGAGGCAGGACGAGGCCTAGCACTTCCAGGTATCCTGTCATGTAACCGAGGTCACGTCCCTCAGAGGTTAGGCCTTGGGGCCCAGCCTTCATTCCAGCAATCGGAAGCCCTGTTTCTGCCAGCCAGTTAGGCTGGGACCTGTTTTGAGGAAAATTTATATTCCAGGAAAATGCTAAGGTAGCCTGATACTGTAGAATTACTCTGTGAGCGCGTGCGTGCACGCACGCACACACACACACACACACACACACACACACACACACACATCATATTGTCTTGTGTTCATTCATGTATGTATCAAGATTCCATTCCTGTTTAAGACTGAAAAAACAATTATTGTATGTGTGCATCATATTTTGTTTATGCATGCATGATGTTTGGGTTGCTTCCATATATCTATGACAGTCCCTGGAAACACTCAACTACTTCTTACTGAGCTTTACAAACCTAGTGTCTAGCCAAGTAACTAACTTCTAGTAGGTCCTCAATCATTATTTAATATATGAGTATAGATATGATGGGAAAACTTATATATTTATATATTTTATATATGTTTATTTTTGAAAATATATAAACACACATAGTATAAATATATGTTTTCATATAGATGAAAGCAAAAAACAACAAAAGGTGTTTTAGGTGAAAATTACAATGAGATTATTGATGAAGAAACTCTCAAACTTTTGAATAAAATTATTGTTGGCAATTCTCTTTCCATTCATGGAGACAGGACAGAGTTGAAATGAGAGGGAGTCAGGTTTTGGGGGGTTTTGTTTTAAATTACTGCTTCAGTTTTGTTGCTGTTTAGGTGTTCTTCTATCCTCTTGGCTCAATTTTGTAGGTTGTATGTGTCTAGACATTTGCCCACTTCTTCTGAATTTTCCAGTTTATTAGAACATAAGTTTAGCTGGGCGTGGTGGCGCACGCTTGTAATCCTAGTACTTTGGGAGGCGGAGACCGGAGGATCCAGGTTCGCGGCCAGCCTCAGCTCTCTCTCTCTCTCTCTCTCTCTCTCTCTCTCTCTCTCTAGTTAGTGAGGCCCTCCGCAACTTCGTGAGACCTGGATTCAAAATAAAGTATACAAAAATAGGGCCGGGGGCATAGCGCGGAGGTAGACCGCCTCTGTGTTCAATCCCCGGTACCGCAAAAAAAAAAAAAAAAACATAAGTTTACACAGGAGTTCCTAGTGATCCTTTGGATTTTAGTGATGTTTGTGGTAATATCTCCGTTTTCCTCTCCAATTTGACTGTATTTCATCATTTTCTTTCTTTTGGTTCATTTGGCTAACGGTTTATTGATCTTGTTTTTAAATAAACAACTCTTTGTTACGTTGATCCTTTGTATTATTTTTCTTATTCTGTATTTCATTAATTTCTGCTCTGTTAGTAATTATTTCCTTTCTTCAGCTGGTTTTAGAATTGGTTTGTTCTTGTTTTTCTAGGACCTTGATATGCTTCATTAAGTTGCTTGAGATCTTTCTGATTTTTTTTTATTTTAACGTGCTTTTATTGATGCATTGGAGTCTTACATTGCAATGAATATCTATTTGATGTTAACATATATGCACACAGCTCTTGGTGCCCCCCCGCCTCCCCCCACCCGTATGAAGTACCAAGAATGATGTTGGTATATTTTCACATGTACATGTTATTTATGATAGTAATTCCATTGATTCCCTTCTTTCTTGCCCTCCCCCTTCCATTGTACCACT
>PVJS01009465.1:0-50264 GCA_004027185.1 Glis glis
AGCTGAGGTTGGCCGCGAACCCGGATCCTCCAGTCTCCGCCTCCCAAAGTACTGGGATTACAAGCGTGCGCCACCATGCCCGGCTTCAAAGTGGCTGTATTTTTTTTCACTGCACCAGACTCTGTGGGTTTCATCCCTGCTTTCTTTCTTTAAGCCAGAAACTGGCAAACTATGGCCCCTGGGCCAAGTCCACAGTCTGCAGGCTTTTGCGAGTAAGGCTTTATTAGACCAGAGCGTGGATGTCCCCTGATGTCCTGTCTGTGGCTGTGTCCGGAATAGTCATGGCTGAGCTGAATGGTTGCAACAGACTCTGTAGCCCCAAAGCCTTAAATACCCGCTGTGTGGCCCTCTGCAGCAAAGGTTTGCTGACCTCTGCTTTAGACGTCTCCTTTCCTGTAGGGTCAATGCTCTTGTTTTCTCCCCAGGGAGGTGGCCAGGCCAGTGTGCGTGTAAGGAAGGCTACGCAGGAGAAAAATGCGATCGCTGCCAGTTTGGCTATAGGGGTTTCCCAAACTGCGTCCCCTGCGACTGCAGTGTGGCCGGGAGTGTCAACGACGACCCGTGTGCAGAGCCCTGTGTTTGCAAGGTAAGCGTGGCTGTCAGACAGCCCCGAGTTGCCTCTGTGGCTCTCTGTGTTCCACTGGCTCAGAGGATCGGCTCCTGCACAGAGCACTTGGGGTCCAGCAGGTCCCCCATCCCGTGCAGAAGCCTGGCGGGCCACGGTGAGCTGGCCGCCCTCTGTCCTTGGACTTAGATGGGTCCTGGTTTTCTGTTTTGGTTTTTCTGGGCCATGGTCCTATATGTTCCAGAAACACTTCTGTGACTTCCTAGATGAAACCCAATCATTGTCTTTGGCCTTGACTTCATTCTTCTTTGACATTCTTGTCCAGTTCTGTACTTGGGGAAAACCAGGTAAATACTAAATTTTCTAAAACACCAATGAAATGCAGATCCATTATGTTGGATTTTTTTTTTCTTTTTGGTATTAGAGATTGAACCAAGGAACATTCTACTTCTGAGCTACACCTCCAGCCCTTTTAAAACACTTTTTGCTTTGAAATAGAATCTCACTAGGTTGCTGAGAGTCTCGCTAAGTTGCTGAGGCTATCCTCAAACCTGCAATCCTCCTGTCTCAGCCTTCCAAGTACTGGGATTACAGGTATGTGCCACCACATTGGTTATCTTGGACTTTTCTTGAAAAGGAATTGTATAATCATAAGACATGCGTCCTATGGCACCAGTGAAGGGTTTTATTTGCCCATTAATAACAATTTATTGAGCCATTAGTAACAATTTCCCTGGAATTTCTAGGATTTCCTGTTGTACCTTGTGTGCTTATTCCCATGAATACAGAGTCTTAAGCAAATGTCGTATGTGACTGAAAACAGTCCTGAGTATTTATGAACAGGACAAACGATGAGCTAGCCCTCCTCAGATTTTAAGATGTTTATATGATCAGCAAAAGTGAAAGAGGGAAGAGTTAAAACAAAACAGTTCATTTAAATGTAATGACCAAGATGGGCATGCTGGCGCAAGTTTGTAATCCCAATACACGGGAGGCTGAGACAGGAAGATCGTTCCAGGCCAGCCTCAGCAGCTTAGTGAGGCCCTCAGCAACTTAGGGAAGCCCTGTTTCAAAATAAAAAATAAAACAGGGATGGGAGTGTAGCCCAAAGGTATAACACTCCTGGATTCAATCGCCAGTACCTAAAAAAAAAAAAAAAAAGACTAAATCGGGCCTGTAATCCCAGTACTTGGGAGGCTGAGACAGGAGGATCACTGCGGGTTCCAGGCCAGCCTCAGCAATTTAGCAAGACTCTCAGTAACAGTTCCAAACTAAAAAATAAAAAAGGGCTGGGGGGTAGCTTGGAAGTAGAATGCCCCTGGATTCAATCCCCACTATCAGAAAAAAAAAGACCATATTCTACGACCCCAGCCTTGTTCTTTGCTACAAAATCTAATAGTAGTTATTTAAAATGATCTATTCTAGATATAAAGGTTTCATGCGGCTTCACCTGTACCTTGAATGTTTACATATTTACCTGTCTCTGGGGATTGTCAACTCCTCTTCTTGTTCGTATAACGTGAATGTCATTTCCTTCTGTCTGTCTGGACACATCAGTTTCACCAACTTATCTTTTCTTATAACTTGTAGGAAAATGTTGAAGGGGAAAATTGCGATCGCTGCAAGCCAGGATTCTACAACTTGAAGGAGAGAAACCCGCAGGGCTGCTCCGAGTGCTTCTGCTTCGGCGTCTCCGTAGTCTGCGACAGCCTCTCCTGGCCTGTGGGTCAGGTGAGAGGCACCGGGTGTGACCGGATCCAGTCAGCACCTTGTCTCCCTGAGCTCTATCACCGCTACCAAGAGATGAGGCTGAAATACCTCTCATCCACTTGGAAGGACAGCAGCACGGGCCCTAAAAGTGTTCCTAAACTCCCCAAGTCATGTGTTCCTCCCCACATACATATTCCTGTTGAAATAATAAGATGATGGGGTACTGCAGAATACACCCTATTTCCATTTCTTCTGAGGGGAAATGCATGGATTGGGGGGCTCAGAGCTCACTCCGCCTGTCCCCACTGGCACTCCAGGACCTGGGTCATGAGAATTTTCCAGCTCCAAGAAGCTGGAGGGTGGGGTGCACTCTCCTGGCAAGAGCTGGAACAGTCGCAGGTGGTGCAGGATTTGGGGGGCAGGCAGGTTGTTGTGGGAACAGGGAGTTCTGGGGGGACAGGATTGAGTGGGGTGTCCAATGGTGACGCAGGAAGCAGACAGCGTGTGATGCTGGAGGGTGGGGAGGGGCCACCAGGCACAGGGCTCACCCTGGTGACTACTGTGGCCGCCAAGCTGGCGGAGTGCGCATTGTCTCTGTAGGTAACAGACTGGGCGTATAGGATCTAAAGGATGTTGTTATATATTTTTCAGCATTTGGGTAAAAAGCAGGGGCAGCAAAGTAGGGGGGAGTCGGAGTTAGCAAAAGGCATTTAACCAATGCACATTCCGGTTGAGAATCCCTCCTATCAGGTGCTGGGGCCAGTATTGTTTTGAAGTTAGGAGTTTTCAGGTGGAATATTTACATATACTATTGCATATGGATATAGATGAGATATGTTGGGTTACGACCCAAGTCTAAGCCAGAATTCATTTATGTTTCGTGTACACCTCATACACATAGCCTGCAGGTAATTTGATACAATATTTTCAGTGCACATGTATTTTGTTTTTTAATTTATTTATTTATTGGTACTGGAGATTGAACCCAGAGGCCTTTTGCCTCCTAGTTAGATCCCCAGCCCTGTTTTAGTTTTTACTTTTAAAACAGGGTCTTGCTAAGTTGCTGAGACTGGTCTCAAATCTGCAATCCTCCTGTCGCAGTCTCCCAAGTACTGGGATTAGAGGTGTGGGTCACCAGGCCTAGCTAGTGCACCTGTATTTTTTTTTTTTTTTGCGGTACCGGGGATTGAACGCAGGGGCGTTCTACCTCTGCGCTACGCCCCCGGCCCTATTTTTTATACTTTATTTTGAAACCGGGTCTCACGAAGTTGTGGAGGGCCTCGCTAAGGAGAGAGAGAGAGAGAGAGAGAGAGAGAGAGAGAGAGACAGGGAGAGAGAGAGAGAGAGCGAGCTGAGGCTGGCCGCAAACCAGGATCCTCCAGTCTCTGCCTCCCAAAGTACTGGGATTACAAGCGTGCGCCACCACGTCCAGCCTCATGCCTGGCTTTTTATTTCTTTTTAAAGGTGAATGATATGTCTGGGTGGACGGTCACCGACTTGACCAGTCCCAGTCGGATCCGGCCGCAGCAGGAGGTGCTGGAGGGCCGTCGTCAGATCAGCGTCAACAACTCTGCTGTCCTGCAGAAACTGGCTTCCAAGTACTACTGGTCAGCACCCGAGGCCTACCTTGGAAATAAGGTACCTGGTCTGGAAGCAGTGAAGGGTTAGGTGAAGATCTCAGAGAGCGTTAAGGGGGGACTTCCTGTCGTCTGCATTTTAAGTCATCTCATTGTTCGGGCGAGTTTTGAAAGCGCATTTCACAACCTTCAACTTCTATCTGACACATTGGATCTTTCTGATCTTGCTTGAGTTTTTATCACATCATTCCCCGTGAGCTTCTGTTCTTGCGGGCCCAGTTCCTATGCGGTGCATGATGTGAAGTCCTGGCCTCTTCCCCGGGGTTGGCCTCTCTACTTCCTCCCCTGGGCCCCTGGATCGCGTGGGCCTTTCTGCAGTGTTGACCGCATGTCCACTTTGTTCAGTCAGCGGTCAACTCAGATCAGCAGCCCATGGTCTAGCGGAGGGCCGGGCATGTGGGGCACACTCAGGGAAGTCCCCTCAATGGGGCATTAGCTCTTCCCTCCAGTTAAGCATCAGGGTGGGCTGTTGCTCATAGCTCACAGATAGAACTGATAGAACACCTTCTGTTGTCATTGTAAGTGCAAAATGATCTAGAATGTGGAAGATTGGTGTCTAGAACCTTCCCTTCAATGGTCTCTCTCACCATTGGTTGGTTGGTTCCTGGTTCCTCACCAACTAATCACGCCCCTTCTTTCCAGACGCTGATTGGTGAACATATTTGGGGAGTCTAGCTCAATGCCTATAGTTCCCTGCTCGCTTGGCAGTTTGGTTTGTTTTAGGGTAATAGTACACTTTCTTAGTAGTCTTGTAGCTTGGTAAGCTTCTAGTTAGTTTGGTGATTGTATTTCCTAACTTGTATATATTTACAAGGAGTATTTATTTTTGAAAAGTTTTTCCATCAAATTATAATTATAGAACATGTGCTTCATTTATAATATGATCGTATCACCAGAGATTAATGCATTTTTTCTCTCGAAATCACGAGTCCAATGTTATATGATTGGGTTCTGAACCTTGTATTGTCCTGAAATGTCTGTAAGGAAGAGACTCGATTCTGCATTAGAGGGAAGAAATCCTTGTAATCCTTGTTTTTTAAACGGCGGATCTAACGTGTTGTTTGCTACAGGCAGAGCAATAAAGCCAAAATGTTGTAATTGCAGTCATGGGTCCAACTTGCCACTGGTAAATTATTTAAGTAAAACCGTGTCTGCTGTGTGGTTAACAAAAGCGGATAGCCAGATGCCTGGGGTCTCTCAGGAGTGAATTTTTCTTCGGGGCATTCCCACCCTATGCTCCAGTTGGGGTGATGTGGATGAAACAGCATTCACACGCTCTGTCTTCATCGCTCTCGACGTGGGTTTCCTCACACATGGCGGCCACTGGGGTGGCCTGCCGCCTGGCTGTTCCAGAAGGATCTTCCTGGGGGAGGGCTGTGACTGCTCCCCGGGGTGCTCACGCTCACTTGTCCCTTGCAGCTGACTGCGTTTGGTGGGTTCCTGAAGTACATGGTGTCCTACGATATTCCGGTGGAGACGGTGGACGGTGACCTTGTGTCTTATGCCGACGTCATCATCAAGGTGACTGCTCTTGAATTGCTTTTCTGTGGAGCTTAGGGCTTAGTGCGGGGACAGTTTGAAAGTGGCACGCGAGGTGGTCCCAGCGAGGAGACCGTGGCCCAGTGGTGATTCCATGGGCTTTGCAGACTCTGCGCCTGAGGCTCTGTCTTGCAGCCCTTTCTGGAGTTGGCTCAGGACAGCATGGCTTTCCCCATCATCCCCAGGATGTACCTGTCCTTACACATTTAAAAGGGAGATGAAGAAGCCGAGCATGGTGTCATACTCCTGTAATCCCAGGACTTGGGAGGCTGAGACAGGAGGATTGCAGGATTGAGGCCAGCCTTATAAAGTTAGTGAGACCCTCAGCAACTTAATGAGATCCTATTAAAAAATAGTGCTGGGGGTGTAGCTCAGAGGTAGAATGCCCCTGGGTTTAATCCCTAGTACCACACACAAAAAAAGAGAGAGAGGGCTGGGGTGTGGCTCAGTGGTAGAGCACTTGCCCAGCATGTGCATGGCCCTGGGTTCCATCCCCAGCAACACAACACACACACACATACACACACATACACAAACACACACACACACACACACACACACACACACACACGAAGGATGAATGGGATAAATCACTTTTGTTAAAAGTTGGAGGTGTATTTGCTGTTCTTACCTCTTCGTGTGTGTGTGGGGGGGGGAGGTACTGGGGATTGAACCCAGGGCATTCTACCTCCAAGCTACACCCCTGGCTTTTTTTGTTTTTGAAACAGGGTCTCGCTAGGTCGATGAGACTGTTTTTGAACCTGCAATCCTCTTGTTGCAGCCTCCCAAGCACTGGGATTACAGGCATGCACTACAGCGCCCTGCATCTGCTCATACTTTTTCTACTTCCGTTCTTTAGTTAAAGGTTAAGCATGTCGATGCACTACTTCGATGAAAGCCCTGAGCAAAAGCCTGACTTTGTTCCTTTCCCAAGCCCCAGCAAAGTGTACAATCTGTATATTTGTTGTTGGAATCCCTCCAAAAGGAATCCAACTCAATAACTTCTGTCTTGTAATTGTGGACCGAGAATTATGCACACCATGTCACGTTTGCTGCAAGAACCTAGTTACTAATAAGAAACCATGTTGTTGGGGCAAACTTTGATTTTATTTTGTGATCATTAAATTCAATTACAAATGTCTGTCCTCTCTTTTTTAATGCTAGGGAAATGGACTCACTGTAAGCACACAGGCCGAGGGCCTGTCCTTGCAGCCCTATGAAGAGTACTTCAATGTGGTCAGACTTGTGCCCGAGAACTTCCGAAACTTCAACAACAAAAAGGAGATCGATCGCGACCAGCTAATGATCATCCTTGCCAACGTGACACAGCTCTTGATCAGGGCCAGCTACAGTTCTGCAAAAATGGCTCTTTTCAGGTATGTATTGAAATGGGAGGAGAAATTTACAATAAGGTAACAGTCTTGTTTTTATTATTATACATTACAAGCTTAACATATCTTACATATTGTATATTTTTTCTTTTTTTGCGGTACTGGGGTTTGAACCCAGGGGCATTCTACCTCCGAGCTACACCCCCAGCCCTATTTTTTGTTCTTTATTTTGAAACAGGGTCTCACTAAGTTGCAGAGGACCTCACTAAGTAGCTGAGGCTGGCGGCAAACATGGATCCTCTGGTCTCAGCCTTCCAAGTACTGGGATTACAAGTGTGCGCCACCACGCCTGGCTTACATTTTGTATACTAAGGACAGTTAAAGGAACTAGCTGTGTGTGCACGTGTGTGTGTGTGTGTGTGTGTGTGTGTGTGTGTGTTACTGGGGATTGAACCCAGGGGCATTCTACATCTGAGCTATACCCCCAGTCCTATTTTATTTTTATATGGAAACAGGGTCTTGTTAAATTGCGGAGGCTGGCCTTGAACCCGCCATCCTTCTGTCAGCCTCCCAAGTACTGGGATTGCAAACGTATGCCATCATTTTTGGCTAAATTATTATTATTATTATTTTTTGGTTTTTTTGCAGAACTGGAGATTTAACTCAGAGGCATTCTACCTCTGAGCTCCACCCCCAGCCCTATTTTTTATTCTTTATTTTGAAACAGGGTCTCACTAAGTTGTAGAGGTTCTCACTAAGTAGCTGAGGCTGGCCTCAAACCTGTGATCCTCCTGTCTCAGCCTCCCAAGTGCTGGGATTACAACATGCGCCACCACACCCAGCTAAATTATTTTTAAATGTAATTTTATTGAACCCGTGAGACTAGTTATTCGTGACCACTGTAACCAGTAGGAGACAGAGTTGGTTTTGAGTTCAGAAACTCACAGGGGTGTTTCCAAGAAACGCCTGACGAGTTAGCAATTGTCTGGACTGTCACATCTGGCTCTCTCCCTCCTGGTGTTAATGATCACAGTGTTGCAGTTTTTGAGCTAATGTGTCCATCGCCGGTCATTAGCTCAAAAAAGTCGATTGGTGGCGATGCCTGGCCAAGCACACAGGTCAGCTCCTGCTAACGCAGAGTTGGTGTAGCTCTGTCAAGGATAATCTCTGTATATCTGAGAGGATAACTACATGATGAACTTTTGTGAAATGCTTAATCTCCACAGCAGTCTGTGGGCAATAGCACATCTTTGCTGCAAATGTTGGAGGAGTTTCTAGGGCATATTGATGGCTCCCCGTGAGGATATTCTTGGGAAAATCATTAGTTTCTTCTCCAAATCGCATGACCGTTTTGTTTGAGGTGTGAGACCGTCATTGAGGTGTGAGGCGTCCTCTGCAAGCATGTGGTATATCATGACCCTGTCTCCTTGTAGGTTGCATTCTGTCTCTCTCGATGTTGCGAGCCCGAGTGCTGTGGACCAGGCAGTGACCACCGATATAGAGCGCTGCGAATGCCCGCAAGGCCACACCGGGACGTCCTGCGAGGTACTGCCTACCTCTGCTGCCTTCCCCCTTCGGTTCTTTCCTAGGGTGAGACAGTGCATGGGAGGTGATGTAATGATGCAGGTCTGAATTTGAACTTTAGAAACCTAATGTTTGGTTCAGAGTTTATTAGATTATTGGAATGCTAGAAGTCACATTATTTAAAGAAATGGATCCCTCTGCCAGGGTGGGTTCTGGGACACCCGGAAATACCTCACTTCATGCAGGTCTCTGACCTCAGTCAACAGTAAACTTGAAATGTGCGTGCCAGATTGTGCATTTCTAAGGAGGATTGAACTCGATCATTTGAACACTTACAATCACCTCTCAAGACCAGGATAGCTTTAAACAAGCCAGACTGCCTCTCCAGGTTAGCCCACTGAAAGCCACCTGTAATGTCTGCTCAGTGACACTGCTGCGATGACCCTGACCCAGGCTTGAGTGCGTACCCTGTATGATGGCAGCCTTTCATGAATCCCACGCCTGGGGGATAATGGAGTTGAGACAGAGTAAAATCTTGACAGAAACACTGGCCAGAGAGGGCCGCATCATTTCTAGCTTAGGAATATTGCAGTAAGAGGCCGCTGAGGGGTAGGCTGACCCACGCATGACTATTCCATTTTTTTTTATGTGTTTCCACCTTTAAAATGCAGCAAGGAACTGGATTCTGGTGTAGTTGCGCAGCTTGGTAAGTTTACTGAAAACCACTGAATTGCACATTTAAAATGGGTGAATTTTATGGCATGTAAGTGATATCTCAATGAAATTTTTTTTAAAAAGAAGAGAAAGAAATATGTTCCTCTGCTCATGGAAAACTGAACGGTTTGGTTATTTTTAGCGCATCGGAAAGCAGATGATTTCCAACATGTGCAAAGTCGCATTCACAAGTCTGCCCTTCCTCTTTTGCAGTCCTGCCTCCCCGGCTACTATCGTTTGCAAGGAATATTCTTTGGGGGACTTTGTCAGCCCTGTGACTGCCACGGCCATGCCTCCGAGTGTGACATGCATGGAGTTTGCTTTGTGAGTTTATTGCTTCAACCTGGAGTGCCCGAGACCCCGGCCCAGGGCCGTCTGTTGTGCAGAAGTACTTTTCAAAATGCTTCCTCCACAAAATAGCCTGGCCTTTGTAGACTCCCAGGGAAATTTGCAGATTTAAGTTCATGTCTTGAAACATTTCCTGCTTTTTTCTTTGACAACCCTTTTTTTAATAAAAAAAAAAAAACAACAACAGAGTTCCTTTAGTGGGATAGGCTGAGCATCCCTAATCTGAAAATCTGAAATCCGGAGTGCCCCCAAATCTGAAGCTTTTTGAGTGATGACACAACGCTTCAAGTGGACAATTCCACGCCTGACTTCACATGAGAATCAAAGTCGAAACGCAACAACACTAAAATCATTGCATAGCATTCCCTTCGGGCTGTGTGCATAAGGTGTATATAAATCATAAATTAATTTTATAATTAGGCTTTGGTCCCATCTCCAGGATATCTCATTGTATATATGCAGATATTCCAAATTAAAAAAAAATCCCAAATCCCAAACACTTCTCGTCCAAAGGAATACTCAGCCTGCAGTGGAAAAGGGATGTACAAATCATTCCAGTTTTCTATTATTAGAAAATAATATTATAAGTAATTATTTACCTTGAAAAATTATTAAGCAGTATAAAGCTAGAAAAGTTGTCTACTGATTAATACAACGGATCAGATATTTCATGTGAAGATGCTAGTATTTTTAACATAGCACACAGTATACTACAAGAGGAATAATAAAACTAACAATCACTCATTTGGGCACTAGGTAATGCTTTATAGTTAGTTCAGAAAAACTCTTCAAACAAGTACCTCTTTCATAAGCAATATGAGTTGAAACAGGGCTTATGAAATATGTAGTTAATCTTGAGAATGAACTTTGGGGCAGGGACAGGGCAAGACTTGTTTCTTAGCTTCAATCAGGAATTCCTTAGGCCCTTCTGCCTCGAAGCCGGGCCTCTTCCTGGGTTGGAAGGATCCACTCCTAGGCGGCGAGCGAATGCTTGCTAATAGGCTCGGCCCTGTTCACTGGGCAGGGGGGACTGCGTGCTCTTTTGGAAAGAGATTGATGGAGTCGCAGAGCTAGGGAACACTGACCACTGGGCCCATGGGGAAGAGCTGAAGGCTGACGCTCTGGGTCGCTTACTCTCTCTAGAGCTCAGCCTTTCTTTCCTCCAGGAGTCAAGCTTCATTCTGTTCCGTTTGCCTCTCTGTTCTGGAAGCGAGGCATCTGTAGGAATTGGCAATTAGTTCATCTGGAAGCAGATTTGGAAATTTGTTTTAGCATTTTGTGTTTTAAAAAAATAACAGACTGCTTGTGTTGCTTGTGGATGAATCTAAAAATCCTTTAAGGCCCCCGAGCTGATTCTCCTTCCATACATGTGCCTAGGCGTGTGCGCACAACACCACTGGGGACCACTGCGAGCAGTGCCTGCCCGGCTTCTACGGGGTGCCTTCCCGAGGGACGCCCGGGGACTGCCGGCCCTGCGCCTGCCCGCTCCCCATCCCCTCCAACAAGTAAGTGTCCCGCCTCCGCCAGCAGGTCCTGCCCGATGCGTCTGAACGTGTTCAGAGCAAGACTTTGTGTGTAACCCATGTGAATTTTGCCTATTGCTAATTGATTAGCCTTAGGGACAAGAGGGGGTGAATTTAACTTCTTTAACAAAAGTTTGGCTTTATTGAATTCTGCCAGAAAAGGTACGTAATAGCGATGACATATGTATACATTTTTCTTCTTGGGCTAATTAATGTTCTTCATCATCTGTTTCACAAGTAGATATTTAGTGCCTATCAGTAGGCTGGTGGTAGAAGGGATACAGAGGGGAAGAAAATATCATTCCAAGCTGGGCACGGTGGCACACAGCTGTAACCCCACTACTTGGGAAGCTGAGACAGGAAGACTGCAAGTTCAAGGCTAACCTCAGCAACTTAATGAGACCCTGTTTCAAAATAAAAAATAAAAAGGGCCAGGGGTGTAGCTTGAAGGTAGTATGCCCTTTGATTTAATTATCAGTATGAAAGAAAGAAAGAGAGAGAGAGAGAGAGAGAGAGAGAGAGAGAACCACAAAAAGAAAATGTCATTCCAGGGTTTAGCAAGTTTTTGATCTAATGATCAGAATATGAGGCTAAATAAGAGGCTTCAGTTCATTCATTGGTTCAACAATTATTTATTGAGTACCTGCTGTGTACTGGGTGTCACAGGAGGTGCCATGCGTAGCAAGCTGTTTACCGATGGCTGCTGGCCCCAGGGACCCACAGTGTGGTCAGGACTGTTGTGGAGGTTGTTCACTGGATGGTGGAGTGGAGGGGGAGCCTTGTCCAGCATCCCCGGGTGGCCCAGGATGCCGCTGGGAAGTGCTGCTCTCAGGCCTAGAGGAGAAAGGACTCAACACACAGCACAGAAGGGCGTTCCGACTAGAAGAACCAGGTGTGCCGAGGCCTGGCAGTGTGAACCCACACGCCCTGTTTGAGGGATTGCAAGTGGTCCTGGAGCAGAAAGAAGAGGGGCGGTCAGACAAGACATGGTTAGCAAGGCCTCGCTTATCATGCTGGGACGTGTGTACTCCAGCAGTTTGGAAGCCCCCCTCATTTGTTTAAACATTAGTGCTCTTCCTGCACCCACCTGCAATGAATTCCTCATAGGGCGTTTTATTTGAAACTCTAGTATGTAAGAAGACACAATGTTAGGCTGTTTCTGTTGCTATGATGAAATACTGGAGGCTGGATAACTTACAAAGAAAAGAGGTTTCTTTAGCTCCCCATTCTGGAGGTTCAAGGGGCCGGTGCCAGCTTCTGGTGAGGAGCTCACAGCAGAGGGCGGAGGAGTCACAGAAGTGTGTGTGAGAGGGCAGGACCACACGGCAGGCAAGGCAGGAGGCCAGAGAGAGTCGGGGCTCAGGATCGGTCTTTTAGAATAACTTGCTTCCTTGAGAACTCACTCAGAGTTCCACAGAACTACCTTAATCTCTTCCAAGGGTAAGCCCACAATGACCTGACCAACTCCCAGTCAGTCTCACCTCTCAAAGACCCCGTCACTGCTCAGTGTGGCCACCCTGGGGAACAGGCTTCTGACACGTGAACCTCTGGGGACACACTCAAACTATGCCCAATCCACGAGGTCTTCGGGTTGCCTGTGATGAAGTGGGAGGTAGTACCAGCCATCCCCTGGCAGGTCTCCCCAGGACTCAGGAATAGGCTTTGTGGACTCATACAGCAGCAGGAGTTCTTGGGGGGCAGATCTGGGAGCCTCCTGACAGTGCTGTGTTTGAGCCAGCCTACTCTGGCCCCTATTCCGGGCTAAGCTCTGTAGAGGTGGAAAGACCAGCGCCAGGGGAGATGGGAACCGGTCATACCAGGAATATCCGAGCGGGCTTCCTGGAGGAAGCAGCTGCTGAGTTGGGCGATGGGCATGCACTGGTTAAGCCAGGCAGAGACAGGCAGCAGGTGCATGGAAGGCCAAGGGACAGAGGAGCACTGAGTGTCCCTCTCCTGGAGCAATGGAGGAGGGACAGAGGCACACAGGGTGGGCTAGGGGGCAAAGGCCTTGGGGTCTGGGCTAAGGACTGAGACCCACTGAAAGGTTGCAAGGACAGAGGCGACAAAAAGTAAGCATTTTAAATGTTTAGAAATTGGCAGCATCTGCTGGAACTTTGCATTCATTTCTAATGTCTCCACAGCTTCAGCCCCACCTGCCACCTGGACGGAGACCAAGCGGTGTGCGACCAATGTGCCCCAGGCTACGCGGGGGCTTGGTGTGAGAGGTACTGACCTGTGTCCCCCTGTTGGCTTCCGAAGGCAGCACCAGTGCTACTTGTTAAATTCAATATAGGTGTTATGTGTTTATTGCCAAATCTTTTATTTTTGTAAATTTTAATGGACACATAATAATTGTACATATTCATGGGGCACAGTGTGATCGTGTACATGTGATACATGTATACAATGTGAGATGATCAGATTTTCTTTAAATATAGAGCTAAGTGTGATCCTGGAGTTTGGGTATATGATTATTATTTCATAGAACCACGGAAGGGAAAAATAGCGTACCTGTTAAAAGCTTTAATGTTAAAACTTGTTGAGGATTTTTAGAGAACAGCATTCCGCCCTCTGGAGCTCATCTGCGTTTGTACCAGAAACTACAGGAACAGCGAGGAGTCAGGATTTATGGTTCCTGCTTTTAAATATTCCTTCGCTCCAGATAATAGTGAAGGCGTTAAGTGGTTTGATTTAACAGCGGTCTTCTGGCGCCTGAAAGCCGGTGTCATCTTTTCCCATGCCCCGGTCTCAGTGCCCGGCTCTGGCTCAGCCTGTCAAGAGCTGGGTGTCATGCCGAGTGCTCAGGGGTGGGTGGGAGTTGGCCCTGGAGAAGGTCCAGTCCCCTGGATTTATACCCCATCTTGGACCTGCTCCCGTTCATCATGGCAGGCGAGGATGATCTATCACCACCTGAACGTCCTTTCCACAGTGAATCTTACTGAAAGGAGCCAGGCTGATGTATTAGCCACTCAGGGAGCATGTATCTGATCCCGCTTTCCATCTCGGATACAGATGCGCAGACGGTTACTATGGAAACCCCACAGTGCCCGGGGGAGTCTGTGTCCCCTGTGACTGCAGCGGCAACGTGGACCCCTCGGAAGCCGGTCACTGTGACTCGGTCACCGGGGAGTGCCTGAAGTGTGTGGGGAACACAGCCGGCGCCCACTGTGAACGGTGCGCAGATGGCTTCTACGGGGACGCTGTGATCGCCAAGGACTGCCGTGGTGAGTGTCTGGGTGTCAGGACAGTCCAGCCTTTACTTGCTGCCCTCCGAGTCTCCATCCGCCTCGAGGGTTGCTGGATTGATGCTGAGTCTCTAAGCGATCAAATGCAGATCGAAGACGTAATTCTCCCCTCTCTCCGTTGACTTGATTAATTACTATCCAGGAAGGTCGGGGCCCCAGAAAGAACGCACACACCCTTCCACTCCAGGAGAAAGGGCTGCTTCCCAAAGTGCCCGCTCTGCTGCCAGGGATGGGAATGAAGGACGAGGGTGCTCAGAGCTGCCACGTTTTGAAGGGGGTGCTGAGGGCTGCGCGAAGCAGGCGGGATTCTAAGATGTAGAGTGGGACGCGGTGAGACTCATCCCTGAGTGCAAAGGCGTGATGTTGGCACACCTGGGTGGCCCATGCACACACTGCCTGACCCTCACGTCGCTTTTCTGAGTTCTGCTTGGAGCCTTGAAGTTATGGATCACGTTTTGAAATCTGCCTTTATTGGCGCATTGTAATTATACATCCTAACGAGGCATTGAGCGATAAGAACACACCTGCGCACAGCACTCGGTGTGATTTCCTCCAGATCCCACCGCACCTCCTCCCCTTCCCCATCCATGTCACTGAGATTGGTACCGATGGTTTTGTATGTACACAGCATTATTTCAACTGTTGCCTTCATCACATGAACTGCTCACTGAGAAGCTATCTCTGAGCTACACCCATTATTTTATTATTATTATTATTATTTTTGCGGTACCGGGGATGGAACCCAGGAGCATTTTACCTCCTATTTACCCCAGCCCTATTTTTTTATACTTTATTTTGAAACCAGGTCTCACAAAGTTGTGGAGGGCCTCACTAAGTAGCTGAGGCTGGCTGCAAACCTGGATCCTCCAGTCTCCGCCTCCCAAGTACTGGGATTACAAGCATGCGCCACCCCGCCCGGCTATTTTTTATTTTGAAACAAGGTCTCGCTAAGCTGCCGAGGATCATATATCTGAGATGACCTAGTCCTAGGCTGACACACCCTTGGATATTCTTTGAGGGACAGAGGGCCTCAGTCTTTAAGAGTGAATAAAAATGGCAATTATACATTTTGGTCCATTTCACAAAACCACCTTCATACTATGACACTACAACATAGAGACACATGAGGGCGCTAGCGACACAGCAAAATATTTCATAGGCTTTTACATTGAAAGATTGAGAATGTTTTATTGCCCTGGGCTCATGAAAATGTTGTACCCACAGCAGTGTGGCTGCCTTCATTGAAGTTTTGGGGGAAGAGAGAGAGGTCAATGGGTCACATTCTGCAGAAAGATCCAGTAAGATGAGGACTGAAACCTGGTCACCGAATTTAGCACCTGAGATGTCCCTAGAGACTTTAGGAAGCAAAGCTTCAGCAGACTAGAGGCTGGGAGGTCACAGAGCAAGAGCCAGGCTGGACAGACATGCTAAGAGGGAGGGAGAGAGGGATTCTCGGGGTGTCGGGGAGATGTCCCCTCAGTGGAGAGGTAAGGGGGAGGCTGTGTGTGTCTGGGTTTGAGGGGAGACAGCTGGGTGTGGGCTGAGGAGTAGTGGACTGTGCACAGGATAGGGGAGTACCTCCCGGAAGGGCAATGTGATAGGGCCCCAGCATTTCGTCAGGCCCCTGCAGAAGCTACAGCATCCATCCAACTCTCCCAGGGAAGCAGCAGGGCAGCGGGGCCCTGGACTGGGGCAGGGTGGCCTTAGCCAGGTAGGGAGGCCCATTCTGTGCCCCTCTGACCACCGCCCCTCAGCTTCCGGTGCCGCCACGCCTGCTGCCATGAGCCACCTCACAAACCTCCGTGCCTGGGCGTCCCCTGATCTGGGGACTCCTTTCCTTTCGTTTCTTACATCGTTATACAGGCTGAGTATCTCTTATCCCAAATGCTTGGGACCAGAAGCGTATCGGATTTCAGTCTCTTTGGGATTTGGGAGTAAGCAAACACATAATGAAATCTCTTAGAAATGGGACTCAAGTCTGAATACCAAATTCACTTATGTCTTAGATATACTGTGTACGCACAGCCTGAAGGGGATTTTACCCCTCGTCTTGTTCTCCCATGCTTGGACTGCAGCCCACCCCGTGAAGTCGGGTGGAATTTTCCACTTGCGACATCATGGTGGTGTTCATGAGGGATGCTCAGCTTCTATCACATGGACAGACGGTGGACAGGTTTTGACTCCAAGCATTCATAAATAGCGCCTGGGTATTTGGGCAGTGCACATATGAAATATTATGATATATTAAATATTACTGAAGTTAAATAATATAAGTGCACCTTGACAGTTGTCCTATGAACACCAATTAAATGTTTTTTGGACCTGTTAAATGACATCACTTTGAAAAGTTGGAGGAATTTGTAGCTTTAAATATTAATGTTTTTGAAATGTCAAGCCTGAAGCTACAAATGACTCATGACTTAACCCAGGGAAATATTCCTCATTAAATTATAAAACTGATATTAATATATATATAATATCTAGATTATGTTTAACTGAGCTTTAAGATACTACATATGTGCATGATTTAAGATATTATGTGCCGGGCGTGGTGGCACACGTTTGTAATCCCAGTAGTTGGGAGGCTGAGACCGGAGCATCTGGGTTCGCGGCCAGCCTCAGCTACTTAGCGAGGCCCTCTGCAACTTAGGGAGACCCTGTTTCAAAATAAAGAACAAAAAAATAGGGCTTGGGGTGTAGCCCAGAGGTAGAATACCCCTGGGTTCAATCCCTGGTACTGCAATAAAAAAAAATGATATTATGTTTATGCATGAGAGTGAACGGCTAATTTGGTTGAAATCTCCATTGCATATTTTTTGTTTGTTTGTTTGGTTGGTTTGGTTTGGTTTTTTTGGTGGTACTAGAGATTGAGCCCAGGGGCATTCTACCTCTGAGCTAATCCCCAGCCCTACTTTATTTTTTATTTTGAAACAGGGTCTCACTAAGTTGCAGAGGACCTCACGAGGTTGCTGAGGCTGTCCTCGAACCTGCGATCCCCCTGTCTCAGCCTCCCAAGCACTGGAATTATGGGCGTGCACCGCTGTGCCCGGCTTCCATGCATGTTTTAATAGAAATTTGCTGATGAACATTGATAGCTTAGTTCAAAAATTCCATGGCATGGCATTGGTGAAACCAGTCAAGTTAGTTTGCTAATTATTATCTTAATAGCTTCAATATTATCTCTTCCTTTTTTCCCCCTTTGGCACTGAAGGCTGAACCCAGGAACATTGGAGCTACACCCCCAGTCCTATTTTATTTTTTATTTTGAAACAGGGTCTCATCGAGTTGTTCAGGGTCTTCCTAAGTTGCTGAGGCTGGCCTTGAACCTTCAATCCTCCTGTCTCAGACTCCTAAGTACTGGGATTACAGGCTTGGACCCCCGTGCCTGGCTCAACATTATCTTTTATTATCTTAGTAGAATGAATATTCTTTTCTGTGATGATTCCTTCCACCAATTCTTTTCTGGTTTACTCTTCAGAAAAAAGCTAAAATTTTAGTTATTGCAAAGTAATGCATACATATAGATATATATAAAATAATGCATACATATATAGAGTAATACATACATACACACACGCACACACACACATATATATAAAGTAGGATATATACACTAGAGAGAGACAGAGACACACGGAGAGAGATACACACACACACACAGAAGTATACACACACATATTAGCTTTGTGATTTGGTACCTTGAGTATTTAAAATTGTTCGTCTGGGCGCTCAAGGAGCTGACCTTCACCGTACCCAGAAATGACCGTTAACGTGTCTGATGTGTCTGTTAGCCTGTGGCTGCCACGAGAAAGGCTCCATTTCTGGCGTGTGCCATCTTGAGACTGGACTCTGTGACTGCAAATCCTACGTGATGGGACGGCAGTGTGACCAGTGCATGGTAAGACGCTTAGCTGTCACTGCATGCAATTGAAGTATTTGTCGGTGATGAGTCATTAGCCCCTTGATCTGGATTCAGAAAGAGCTTGCTCCCTAGGCACGGCTGCTAAATGCTGCGCCTGTCCCTCTAGAGGGCAGGGGCTCGCCCTTCCAGGGAGTGGGGTTGCGTCCTGAACACTTTCATGATCCTGTGGATCATCCTGTGTGTGATTTGGAAAGCTTCCTAAACTCTGTCGGCTTGCTGATCCCCCCCCTCTCGTGATGTAGCCTGGTTACTATGGGCTGGGTACAGGCCTCGGCTGCCTGCCCTGTAACTGCCACCCGGCGGGCTCCAAGTCGGATGAATGCACGGAGGACGGCCAGTGCCACTGCATCCTAGGTGTGACCGGGCTGAGGTGCGACAGGTGTTCCCACGGCTTCTACGCCTACGAGGACGGCAGCTGCACACGTAAGCCCTTGAGTTTCTTGTTGAAGTTTGATGGTGGCTCTCCCAGACTTTTCTTGGCATCTCCCTTCACTTCAGACTCACTTCTTGAATGTTCTTTTCCTTTTTCTCTTCTTTATACAAAGATTTTCACACATAGTTTTCTGATTCTGGTCCCTGTCCGGGTCCCTGGCTCTGCAACCTCCTAATTGTATGAGCTTGGATTCCTTACTCAGCTTCATTCGGCCTGTTTCCTCATCTTTAAAATGGAGGGAATTAATTATATTTCACACGAAGTCGTAGTTCTTGCCGGGGTTGTGTGTAAGTCCTTGGTATGGCTCTTGGCACGTAATAAATGCTCAATAATATTACTTCTAGCTAGTCTGCTACCCAGAGGCTGTGTTCAATCTTGTCTCCATTTCTCCCATTCTTTCCTGATTACCTCTCTCCCAGAAGCATGTTCTGAGATGCAGGAACGACGGCCTCCATGCGACAGTGAGAGGCCTCTGCAGTCAGGAGGCATCTTCTAGAAACTAGAAGAATGGGTCAGATTATGAATGAAAGGGAAATCGCTTGTAGCGTCACCTCTCACCCCTGTGATGTGGTGGATTCTGCAAACGTGTAAGGATGTTTGTCTTTGTTTCAGGCTGTGACTGTGCTCACACTCAGAATAACTGTGACCCTGTCTCTGGAGAGTGCATCTGCCCGCCTCATACCCGGGGTCCGAAATGTGAAGAATGCGAGCCGGGGCACTGGGGCTGGGACCTGCAGCGTGGGTGCCAGGTGGGTCTGCTATTCGCGTGTGTTCTCACCCCAAAGTCCCTTTGCTAGAGCAGCATTCATTCTTTATCTTTTATCCATTCGCTTGATATTAAAACTTGGGCCTGGCACAGTGGCATACGTCTTTAATGCCAGTACTTGGGAGTCTGAGACAGGAGGATCACAGGTTCAAGGCCAGCCTCTGAGCAACTTACCAAGACCCTCAGCAACTTAATGAGACTGTTTCAAAATAAAAAGGGCAGGGCATGTAGCTCAGCAGTAGATAGGCCCTGGGTTCAGCCCCCACTGTTAAAAAATTAACAAGCAACTAAAAAACTCCAGTACAGCTTGGCACATTGATACGCACCGGCAACCCTGGCTGCTCAGAGGTTGAGGTGGGAGGATCGCTTGAGCCAGCAGTTCAAGGCCAGTCGGGGCAACATATCCAGACCCCATCTCTAAATAAATATGTAAGAAAGAGTCTGTGCAGATTGTTGGATAAACATGGAAGGTGCAGCACCCTTCAGAACCCTTGTTTTGAATTTCCTATAAACACCTAGTTTTGAAATTGAAGGTTAGGAAATCCAAAAACTGTTTAGTGCCTTTTATTCTTCAGTGTTTCAATATGTACTTTGTGTGTGTGTGTGGTACGGGGGATTGAATTCAGGGGCATTCTACCTCAGAGATACACCCCCAGCCCTTTTTATTTTGAAACAGGGTCTCACTAAGTTGCAGAGGGCCTTGCTAAGTGGCTGAAGCTGCCCTTGAACCTGTGACCCTCCTCCAAGTACTAGGATCACAGGCATGCCAGGCTATTGTGCACTATTTTGTAAGAGAAAGTTACCTATCACGTCATTGGGGAATAAGGTCCGATCTGTGATGGCTCTCGTTTTCCGTAACTCTCTTTGCTGAGACCTGGGACTTGTGTGCGATTTGAGGCACTGGGGAGATTGCTTAACCTCAAAGCTAGTTTTGCTGCTTTGTTTGGACCTATTAGATTTCACTTCAGTTCCCAGTTTGGGCCCAAGGGTGCGAGTGTCGCTAAGATGCACAAATGCCCCGCAGTGCTCCTGTCTCCAGGTGGCACAGGGCAAAGTGGACCTGTACAGCAACCGCAGGAAAGAGGCCTGTTCGTTCGTCTCGTCCCCCACATTTGACGTCTGCCTGGAATCCGGATATGTGTGCCTGGTGAACGCGCGGAAGCTGCCGTTTCGTTGAGTTGGTATTCTCTCTCTTAGGCCTGCAATTGCAGCCAGGAAGGGTCGGCCAGTCCCCAGTGTGACCCGCTCTCCGGCCATTGCCAGTGCAAGTCGGAATTTGATGGCTGGAGCTGCGATCGGTGCTCCTTGGGCTACCGGGACTTTCCGGACTGCGTTGCCTGTGACTGCGACCCTAGGGGGACGCTGGCAGACACCTGTGACCTGGAGCGGGGTCTCTGCAGCTGCGTGGAAGAAACCGGCGCCTGTTCTTGCAAGGTACTGCCGTCGGCCTCCGCTTCCTTCCTCTCTCATCATTGTGACTCTTGGACTTTGGCCTCTTAATAAATTAGCAGCTAGATGTCAGACACTTCGTTTCACCCCCTTTCTACGTCTGAGTTTAAAGTCTGTGTGTGCTCTTCTAACATGGGGAAGGATTCTTAGACTAGGACCTATCTATTCGTTACAAGCGTCAGGTGACGGACCATTGAAAGGCTCTGAGTTTTCTAACGTGCGTTCCAGAGAGCCCAGACTGAGTAGCCAGTTATCTTGAACACACAGGTAAAATAGGTAACAGGGCTTTGAGAGGTTTGCAATTTTATATCTGTGAAGTAATTATGCCCTGTATGTGCTGGCCAGAGAAAAGGAAATGTGTGTGTATCGTTTTCCCAGGAGGTAAGATGTCAGCGTCATTTTTAACCTCTTCTGTGTCCCTTGATCTTCCCGATGCGCTGTGTTACTAGGAGATCATTGCCACCCTCTCTGGTCCTTTCTGCCAGGATGGATGGTGAGATGAGCCAGAGGGTAAAGAGTGGATTAGTGACTGAAGATGACGAGAGGGGAAGTCGTGTAGATACCGTGGCCGGGAGTCCTGGAAGCTTGGTCTCCATATTTGCCTTGCCACGCGTTAGAACATTTCTCATTACTGAGGATCAGAACAGCAGATTCTCATTTCTGTGTGCATAGAATCGCCTCTTTTTGTCAGGCATTAACAAGCCCATCACTTGCTTCCCTGTAGGAAAACGTCTTCGGGCCCCACTGCAGCGAGTGCCGCGCCGGCACCTTCGCCCTGCGCTCCGACAACCCCCTGGGCTGCAGCCCCTGCTTCTGCTTCGGGCTGTCCGACATCTGCTCGGAGTTGAGGGGCTACGTGAGGACCCCAGTAAGTCCCCGGCAGTTGGGAGGAGGTGGGGCACCAGAGACAATGCATTCTTTCCTTTCAGTTTTGCCATGATGGCGTCAGGGATTCCTGGCTGCCGATGTGGGTCCCTACATGAATCATTTCTCCGCTGCTCCTGTCCAGGAAAGCGCGTGGAGCTGGAGCTGACGGCTGTCAGTGTTGCTCCTTAGCTGATCTGTCCCGGCTTTACTTGGAGAGATGCTAAAACTAAAGCAGTCTCAACAGTCTCCTTATGACTGAACATTCCCAGTGTCAGTGTAGCAATGGCTTTGCCCAGTGTCCAGTAGGCTAAAGTCCTTTTTTCTTTCTTTTTTTTTTTGTGGTACTAAGAATTGAACTCAGGGGCATTCTACCTCTGAGCTGCACCCCCAGCCCTTTTTATTTTTTATTTTGAAACAAGGTCTCACTAAGTGGCTGAGCATTATGCTAAGTTGCTACAACACTGGCCTCGATCCTGTGATCCTCCTGTCTCAGCTTCCCAAGTCCTGAGATTACAGGCATATTTTTCTTTTTAAATTTTTTTTCCTTTGGTGCATTTTAACTGCACAAGATAGTGAGATTTGTAGTGATACAAGCACACACCATTGTTGGTCTGTTTCCTTGCCCACACCTCCCCTCTCCCTCTCTTCCTCCCTGCCGATCAGATCCCCAACCGCTGCACCACTGCTCTCTCCTCGTGTTCACAAGGTCCCCTCTTTCCTGCTTTCTCTCCGGCTTCCACGTGTGAGAGACAGCACGCAGCCTGGATCTTCTGAGTGTGGCTGATGTCACTCAGCCTGACCTTCTCCAGCCCTGCCTGTCTTCCCCTTGCGGTTCCTTTGAATCCAGCTGTTGTGTTTAGAAGAGAAGCCCTTGCTGTCCCTGTTATTCATGAAGCTATCTCATCTGGAAACGCCGGGGGGATCTGATGAATCGGACAGGAGCGAGGAGCTTAATCTGAAGCACGCTTTTCTTCCCCAATGGCTAGGTAACGCTGGGTTCCCACCAGCCTCTCCTGCGCGTGGTCTCCCAGAGCAACCTGAAGGGCACGACCCAGGGGGTGTACTACCAGGCCCCCAACATCGTGCTGGATGCCGCGATTGTCCACCAGCATGTCCACACAGAGCCGTTTTACTGGAAGCTGCCCGAATCGTTCCAGGGAGACAAGGTAGGACACAGCCCAGCCTCGAGCCGGTCCCCCCTTCCCTGGGGAGGTTATGGATATAATTTAAAATCACAATGTCCTGGCCTGACCTGTCATTAAAAGACATGGTTGTTAAATTCCTCTTCTAAGTGGGGATGGGGGTGTTCAACACTTATAAAAGTCCCCACAGATGCATGGATCCTGAAAACTTTGCAGCAATTTTTAAAGTCTTTTTAAAGTTTAAATCATATTATTGTCCTCCTTCCTAAAGCAGGCCTTCAGCAAACATTATTGTATTCACAACTATTGGCTCAACGCCAGCCTAGGTGCTGTGTTCTGGGAAGAAGCCATTCTCAAGAAACGATGTAGCTCAGTGGTAGAGCGCTTGCCTAGTGTGTGCAAGCCCCTGGGATCAATCCCCGGCAATGAAATAAATAAATAAGTCAAAACTATCACTCTCACCCATCTTGGGAGAGAAAAAGAAAGTTTGAAAGAGTCATGAAAGATACTGTTTGCATTTTTTTGTTTATGTCAACACCAGCATCTATATGGGAATTCACCCTGATCTTTCAAATACAAATGCAAAATATGGAAATTTACACCCAGCGCTCCTATAGGTAGAGATCATTTTTAACTCAAAGGAGTTTGAAAACAATTAGAATTGCTTCTGCACTGATTTATTTTGGAGCCCACCTTTGTTGGGATTGTCAAGAATTGTATCTTGGGTCGATCTAGTAATCCATAATCAAGAAGAAGTAGAAGGAAGCAGATTCCAGAGAACTTATTTCACCCATGGGGTGTATTTTTAGGATGCAAGGTGTCTTTCATATGGCTGCAGGCTTGCAATAAAATGTCTTTAAACCGAAGCTGTGCCAGAAAAATAAACCACAGTTTACCATTTGGCAGCTCCTCGCCTATGGTGGCACCCTTAAGTACAGCGTGACCTTCTACGCTTCTGATGGCATCGGCACCTCCAATTTTGAGCCCCAAATTCTCATCAGAGGAGGTCGGACCAAAAAGCAAATCATTTACATGGATGCGCCAGCACCAGAGAATGGCGTGCGATGGGATCATGAAGTTCAAATGAAAGAGGTGAGGGTGTGGTCTGTGCATCCACCTTCCTTAAGGGTGAGCACTTTGCTATCAAGGCCATGACAACCTGGAGCTACCACTAAGAGAACGAACAAGCAGGCCTGGGGCCACACTTCCAGGGCACTTCTCAATATTTCCCATAGCTGCTCAAGTTGTGTATCCTTAAGAAAAGTATACAGTAGTCCTCCCACATCCACAGTTTTGATCTTCATGGTTTCGGTTGCCCATGGTAAACTGAGATCCAAAAATATTAAAGGAAAATTCCAGAACTAAACAGTTGATGAGTTTTAAATTGCACATTCTTCAGAGTAGCATGAGGAGATCTTACACACTGCTCTGTCCTACCCAGCGTGTGACTACTCATCTCTCTGTTCAGCGTATCCATGCTGTATGAGCTACCTGCCCAGTAGTCACTTAGTGACTATCTAAATTATCAGGCCAACTGTCACAGTATCTCTGTGTTTGTGTTCAAGTTACTCTTGTTTTACTTAACAATGGCTCCAGAGCATGAAAGTAGTGGTGCTGGCAATTTTTATTGCAGCATATAGCTATAATTATTCTATTTTATTATCAGCTATTGTTAATCTCTTACTGTGCCTAGTTTATAGATTAAATTTTTTTCATAGGTGTGTATCTATGGGGAAAAAACATAGTATGTATAGGTTTCAGTGCTATCTGAGGATTCAGACATCCCCTGGGGGTCTTGGAATGTGTGCCCCATGGATCAGGGAGTAACTGTATTTGGCTTATGTTAATTTAGTGGGAATTGCAGCTGAAATCCTTTATTGTGGTGCACTAGGTTCAGCCCACATAGACGTGATGGTACAGAAGTCTTTGGACTTGCTAGAGTTTGGGAAATGTCTGTTAATTTCCTCTAGCTGATGTTTATTGCATGTTCACGGTATGGCTGGCGCAGTCTTGGGTGATGTGAATCTATTGATAAGGGAGACGGGCACCATGCCTGCCCCAAGGGAGGGTACAGGAGATCTTTGTCAGTTAAACTCAGTGGCATGCCCAGAACAGAGCTCATTTCTGGAGAAATTTATGAAACATTTTCTCAATAAGGTCATATGCCAGTGAGAATTTGTACTCTAAAGGTAATTAAATAAATTTCTTGTCCACAGATTTTTTGGAAATATTTTAATTCTGTTTCTGAAAAGCCTGTCACACACTCGGACTTTATGTCTGTTCTTAGCAATATTGAGTACATCCTCATCAAGGCGTCTTATGGTCGAGAACTACAGCAAAGCAGGTACTTGGAAGCTTCTAGAACTTTTAATGTGTTTCTTTATCGACATGGAACTGAAAGGGTTACACTTACTTTACTCCCACTACCTAAGTTATTAATATATTTATCTCTGTTCTTTATCCAAAGCCTTCTAAATATTAATATTATGGAATATAATAAGTGAAATATAAATTATCCACTACCATGCTAACATGAATATAAAATATAATCCCATCAAACTGGAATCTTAAGGAAGCTCTTAAGAGGAAGATAAAATGTAAATTTTTAAAAATATTCTGCACTTAAAAGCTGCAATACCCATTTTTTCATAACAATGTAAAATAGTGTCACCTACTCATTTAATATGTCATCCTATAAAGAAAGCATTGTTTTGGTGAAACCAGTATTTGAAGCATTCTTTCAGGTACACTTTCTGTAACACAATTTTGAAGCTCTAAAACATTGGCCAAGAGTCTTTACTGTGTAATGACATTGCTATTGGACTTTAGCCCATTTTGTTTATCACCATCAGAAGGAATTAACCCAGACGGGGAGGAAATATCTGGTTTAATATATATGCAAATGTTATGTCACATGCAATGTTTCTAGAAAGTTTTTCAAATGTCAACATCTCCTCTCTCACTTCTTCACACCATGGCTGCGCAGAATCTCAAATATTTCACTGGAGGTTGGCACAAAGGCTATCGAACCGCACCCTGCTGGGGAGGTGGCAACCCTACTAGAGAAATGTCTCTGTCCTCTCGGGACAGCTGGGTTCTCATGTCAGGTAAGGAGACCAGTTAAACCCATTTCCTGGTTTTGAGTTGAAATGTGCTTGTTTACAGCAACTTCAAGTGAGAACAGAACTCATTTCTATCTGTTATCATATTTTTCTTCTTGAGTTAAAATTTTTAAAATATATAACATCAATTTACCATCTTAAGCAGTTTTGTAGTAGAGGTCAGTGGTGTTAATTAAATACATTCACTTCATTGTACAACCAATGTCCAGAATACTTTTCATCTTGAAAGTCTGAAACTGTGAAGCCATTCAAAAACACCCCATCCCCCATCTCTCCAGCCCCTACAACCACCATTCTACTTTCTGTCTGTATGAATTTGAATACTCTACATTCACCATATAAGAGGAATCAGACAGTATTTGCATTTTTATGACAGGCATACTTTCCTTTTATGACAGGCACAGTGTCCTGAGGGCCACCCATGTTGTAGCATGCGTCCGAATTTATTTCCTTTTTAAGGCTAAACAGTAGTTCATTGTGTAGATACATGTATTTAATCTCTGCATTATTCTCTGTGCGCTCGGGTTGCATCCACCTTTTGACTATTGTGAATAATACTGCAATGAACAGGGGTGTACAGATATCTCTTCAAGTTCCTGCATTCAATTCTTTTGGTTACTGACCAGAAGTGGAATCGCTGGGTCATATGGTACTTCCATATTGGAGGAGCCACCATACTGTCTTCTGCAGCAGCTGAGCCATTTCACATCCCACGAGCAGCGCCCGAGGGGGCCAGTGTCTTCATGCCCTCGCCAGCACCAGCACGTGCTAGTTTCTGTTGTTTCAACAGGAGGCGCCCTACTGGCTGGGCGATGGCATCTCATGGTTGTGATTTGCATTTCCCAGTTCTCTTGAGCATCCCGTGGGCCCATTGGCCATTTGTATGTCTTTGCTGAAGAGCTGTATTGAAGTCCTTTGCCCAGCTTTTAACCAGAATGTTATTTTTTTCATTTGTTCATTTTTTGTCCCTTTTGCCTCCCCTTAGGACTGTGCCCCTGGGTACCACAGAGGGAAGCTCCCAGAAACTGGTGGCTGGGTACCCCGCCCCCTGCTGGCTCCTTGCGTGCCCTGCGCCTGCAATAACCACAGTGAGACTTGTGACCCGGAAACTGGGAAGTGTCTGGTATGCTTGTTTGGTGTTGCTTGCCTGAAGTTTAGAATGAGTATAGGCGCTGAGCATTGAATTCCTGGTCTATAGTCATACCCATCCCTTGGCTTAGCAAGAGGTCAAATTTATGTAAATATAAAATACACATCCTTCTGAACGGCTTAGCTAAGTGGTCTCCAATTGCCAGTGGAAATTCTTTTATAAATGTTACTTCCTTGATGAATTTGTTGGTGTGGATCAATTGAGAATTAGTTAAACATGTCTTTCACTGGGCATGGTGGCACATGCCTATAGTCCCTGTACTTGGGAGGTTGAGACAGGAGGATAGCAGGTTCGAGTCCAGCCTCAGCAACTTAGCGATACCCTGTTTCAAAATAAAAAATAAAATAGGGATTGGGGTGTAGCTTGGAGGTAGAACACCCCTGGATTCAATCTCCAATACCAAAAACAAACGAACAAACAAAAACCAAAAAAGTCGTTTTTACCTGGACCACTGGGGGCCATAGTCAAAGCAGGCGAGAACTTTATGTCACAGGTTTTGAAACAAGTTAATGCCAATGCTAAAAAATTATTTCTCTATGTAAACAGTACCCTCTTCTTGCATTTTTAAAAAATGCATATTCTATCGGGGTGAGAACACAATAAATTACCCATGTCTAAGTATGCATTTGCTTCTTAGTTCCCTTCCCCTAGACCAAGATTGGTCTTGGAGATGCAAGAAAGGCTCTGACCCCTGGAAAAGACCAAGTGACACAGAAAGAAGCCTCGTAGTGCTGAGGGCAAATTCTTGAATCCATAATTTAACTTAAGCTGACAAGGACTTATGGATAACATAAAATAATTCAATATTTGTTCCCTACGCCTGAAATCTCATTCTTCATGACGACTCATGTTGGAAGCGCTGGTTACCTGTATAAATTGTGCTAGGACTGATTTGCCCCAGGGAGAATAACTCATTGATGGGAAATGAGCTGCCAAGAAAGACCCCTGAAGCCTTAGAGACCCGGGCTGTGGCCCGATCACAAGGAAACACAAGGAACCAGACGGAAATTAGTGTTACGGGGCTCACCTGGTCTTCTTGTCCCACTCAGCTGCCTTCCTCTTCCAACTAGGGGCACCTTTGTAGGTGCAATTTAAATTTAGTTTCCACTGGGGAAACCGCTAAATTATAGCAGAAAAAGAAGTACTGTATGGATTTCCTCAATGGGGGAGGGGGCGTATTAAACTTTGCTGACCCCATTATATATGGGGAATAATAAAAAAGGACCCAATGAAGATGCACACAGCTGCAACACTATTAAAAAATTTTGCCCACTCTAATCAGCTCATGCTCCAGGCAAAAACAAAGGCAGGATAGAGAAAATGGGAAGATCTCATGTAAGGATTTAAGGAGGACTGACTACAAGCAAATAGCATGACATAGAATTAGCTGGGAATGTCCCTTAGCCAATCATGGGCCTGCGATCCTCCTGTCTCAGCCTCCCAAGTACTGGGATTACAAGCGTGCACCACCACGCCTGGCTATTAATACAATTTTAAAATGAACAATACTGGAATATTGTTTAAATTTAAAAGGGACTTAAGTCATTTTTGGAACATTTAAAAAGACTTTTCTCCATCATCTCTCACTGCCGAGGGTAAAGGGAGGAGTGGGTCTGAGAGGTAGCCCAGGGGCTCTTAGTGTTACTACCCAGCCCGGCCATATCTAGCATGGCGCCCCAAGCACAGGGACCGAGTAAATAGCGATACATTGAGCAAAAGCAGGTTTTAAATTGGAGTCAGACGATGAGAATCGTTTGCTCTTTTAGCTTAAAAGCTGTGCACTCTCTTTTTAACAGGAAGTCCATAAGTCCAACTGGTGACATAAAATTTAATAGAAATTTCGTTGGTCAGTGTAACAATGTAGTGGCGGTGCCCGAGGACCATAAGTTTTCTTCTTCATTGATTTTCTTAAATCATTTTTTGGGGGGCTACTGGGAACTGAACCCAGGGACATTCTACGTCTGAGCTATACCCCCAACCCTTTTTATTTTTTATTTTGAAGCAGGTTTGCTAAATTGTAGAGGGTCTCATTAAGTTGCTGAGGCTGGTCTCAAACCTGCGATCCTCCTGTCTCGGCCTCCCAAGTACTGGGATTACAGGCATGCACCACTACACCCAACTGTTCCTTAAATCATCTATCTGTTCACTTCTGCTGTTTTAATTCCTACTTGTGGCCATTGAACACGGCTGCTGCTTGGAATCAGATGTTTTTTGGGTCACTCTGTCTTTTTGACGTATATTTGAAGGTTGTGAAAGTGGCTGTTTTTTAGGGGTCCTGAGTCTATGTTTTCCTTAGGAAGAATGTACTCATACCTTTAGGCTGTATTAGATGAATGTAGTCTCATGATGAATGAAGGCCACAGAGCTGAAAAAGTATGTAGGGTTTAAAAAATATAAAGAAAATGCTCGCCCTTCCTTAAGACTTTTTTGGAAAGCTAGCTGATATGAGACATGGTGGTGTGTAGCTGTTCCCACATAAAACAATTCCTGAGCATCTCCCATTGTGTCCTTCTCCCTTTGAAACGCTGGACTACAGAACTGCAGGGACAACACGGCTGGTGACCACTGCGACGTGTGCACCCCTGGCTTCTACGGAAAGGTGACGGGCTTGGCCAGCGACTGTTCCCCATGCACCTGTCCGCATCGCCACCCTGCCAGGTGAGCCGCCCCAGCGCAGCAAGGCTGCCTCCATCCTCGGCCTCCCTTCCCAGGGCCTCAGAGTGGGCTGTGGTAATTAAGAGTCTCCGTGTGCCAGGCGTGGTGGCGCACGCCTGTAATCCCGGTCCTTGGGAGTTTGAGACAGGAGGTTCGCAGGTTCCAAGCCAGCGTTAGCAACATAGCAAGACCCTGTTTCAATATAAAAAATAAAAAGTAAATCAAGGTAGAATGCCCCTGGGTTCAAACCCCAGTCCCCCCAAATAATAATAATAATAATAATAATAATAATAATAATAATAATAAAAAGAAGCCAGAAGCAGAAGTCTATAAATGCGACTAACATGTGGCAGGTCATGGAGCTCCAAGGGACTCTGTTGCTTTCCCTCCACCAGTCGCCCTCATGACTCTCTCCGTCCCCGCAGACCCACGCCTTTTCTCTTCTTTCGAAAAATTTTAGATTATATGCTATATTTTATGTTTTAAATATCATCTACAAATTGTGAAAATTAAAGGACGGGAATGTGTGGTTAAATAGATGCATTCACAAAATTCCATTTGATATTATGCTTTAGCATGTTAAATATTTTTCCTGTTGATGTGATTTTTAAAAATTTTTAGTGATGCATTGTAGTTCTACATCGTAGCGAGATTCAAACTGATACATTCATATATGCACACACCCTTTCTTGATAGGTTTTCCTCCGCCCTCCACTCCCCTCCTCCTCCCTCCCTGTCCACACTCGCGGGACTCGCAGGGATACTCACACATAGGACGGAACATTATTTGGTGTGTTTCCTTCTTCTAGCCTCCTCTTTCCCCTCTCCCGATCGCCATCCTCTACGCCACTGGTCTCTCCTTGTTTTCACGAGGTCCCTTTTCTTTCCTATTTTCTCTCTAGCTTCCGCACAGGAGAGGAAACACGTGGTCCTTGATTTTCTGAGTCTGGCTCATCTCACTTAGCATGATGTTCTCCAGTTCCATCCATGTTCCTGCAAATGACACGATTTTGTTCTTTCTGGCTGAGTAACACTCCCTTGTGTGCATAGACCATATTTTCTTTATCCATTCATCGGTCGATGGCACCTAGGTTGGTTGCATAACTTGGCTATTAGGAATTGCACTGTTCTAAACACGGGTACGCCTGTATCACCGTAGTATTCTAACTAATATGTTTTGGAAAGATACCAAGGAGTGTTACAACGGGGCCATATGGGGTTCCATTCCTAGTCTTTTGAGGAGCCTCCATACTGCTCTCCATAGTGGGTGTACTAATTAACAGTACCATCAACAGTGCACGAGAGTTCCTATTTCTCCACGTCCTCCCCAGCATTTTTTTTTTTTTTTTTGCGGTACGGGGGATTGAACCCAGGAACGTTCTACCTCTGAGCTACACCCCCAGCCCCATTTTTTATTCTTTATTTTGAAACCGGGTATCACCAAGTTGCGGAGGGCCTCACTAAGTAGCTGAGGCTGGCTGCGAACCCGGATCCTCCGGTCTCCGCCTCCCAAGTACTGTGATTACAAGTGTGCGCCACCGCGCCCGGCCTCCCCAGCATTTATCCTTGTTTGCATTCTTGACCATTGCCATTCTAACTGGAGTTAGATGGAATCTCATGGTAGTTTTGTTTTGCATCTCCCTAATTGCTGATAATGTTGAACATTTTTCATAGACTTGTTGGCCATTCGTATTTCTTCTTTTGAGAACTATCTGTTCAGTTCAATTGCCCATTTTTTGATTGGGATGTTTGGTTCTTTGGAGTTAAGGTTTTGAGTTCTGACAAAGGACTAATATCTAGAATACCTAATGAAGGCCCATTCATTCTCCAATGCCACCCCAGCTCATGGCTTCTTCCCTCTGGCTCCCTCTCGTGGCCGTTCATGTTCATTGCAGCCCACGAGTGGGCTCCTCAGTTTGCATGTGTCCGGCCCTCTTTTTCCTGCTGTTTCTCAGGCTTGCTCCTAGTCACTCCAACTCTCTATCACCGTATCACCTAGTAATCCAGGTAACACTCTGCCTAACTTTCAGAACAAGACCCATTTTTATCTGGAAGCTTTCTTGGGTGGCTAATTGATTATAGTCCATAAGATTGGTCTACTTAGCCCTGACACGATTGTCCCTAGCAGGGTCCCTTGAGTGTCTTTTGGATGAGACATGAGCACACTTGTACTGATTGCACGCTTATTTTCCTTTTTTTTGCCCATCAGAGTTAAGCTCTCTAAAAGGCTTGTTACTTCACTTTCAGAGCAGTACGGTGTGTTCTGACAGTAGTGAATAGGTACCCCAAGAAAGACTGGAAGCTATCTCTCTGAAAGTTCAAGAAAAACACTCTTTTCTTCCAGCTTTAGTCCCACTTGTGTCTTAGAAGGCGATGGTGGTTTCCGCTGCGATGCCTGTCTTCTGGGCTATGAGGGACGATACTGTGAAAGGTATGTTGTTGGATTATCACATGGAAATCGCTAGGGACACCTGCTCCTTTCCTAACATATCGGACATATTTACTATAGCAATTTGGGAGTCATTATCCATTTGTAGGTGCATAATTGACATGGGACCTCATTACTATTCCAAAACAAGGTTTCCTGCCATATGTGTGCTTCGCGTTTCACTGTCCCCGGCAAGGGCTGGTGTCTGTGCTCGCTCACCGGCGTTGACCGCGCTCTTGTCTTTCTGTAGGTGCTCCTCGGGCTACTATGGGAACCCTCGAATTCCAGGCGGCAGGTGCCAGAAGTGTGACTGCAACCCGCAGGGCTCTATTCACAGTGACTGTGACCGCACGTCCGGGCAGTGCACCTGCAAGCCGGGGTCCACGGGGATCCGATGCGAGAAATGCCAACCGAGGCACCTGCTGGTGGAGAGCAGCTGCGTCTGTGGGTGTCTCTTTCTTGCATTTGTAGGAAAGAAGTGGTCCAGGCACTCTGTCATGACAACGGGATACTGGAAGACCTACTTTATTTTATATTTATTATTTTAACTGATCATAGATGGCCTGTTGCCTCTACTGAATTTGCAAGTCAGCGGAGGCAGGAGTCCTAAGAGGCCAGCACTTACTTCCCTGTCTCCTGGAGCAGCACAGGAGTTCCGACTTCCTAGTTTATTTTAGCTGTGCTAATAGTTCTTTTAGCGGAACAAGGATCAGTCAATGCAAGAGAGGAAATACCATTGTGGGGTGGGTCATCAGCGCTCCCCAGTTTCGCTATAGCTTCCTCTCTTGTTTATTTATTTTTCTTCCTGCTCTGGTTTGATGTTTCCAGCAAGTTCAAGACTAGTCACCTTGGGCTGTCTTCTCTGGCTCATGGGGAGCAGGGGAGGGAACCTGGGGATGGTGCACTGGGAAGCTTTTTGCTTTTGTTTTTGTGTTAGAAGCAAAAACACCCCCTTTTTTTTTCTTCCTGCATGCGCCTTGCTGGGGGTGTGTCTGCAGACTCTCCAAGGAAGTGACAGACCAAGCTTCGGAATGAAAACGGGATTCCTTGCAACTGGCCGAGTTAGAGATGAGCTAGGGCTCCGTAAAGATGGGGCCAGGAGAGTGGACAGCGCCATTCCTGGGGCCATGCTTGGGCTCAGCGCTTCCTTTCTGCGTGACCCCCGGGATATCCCTTGTCTGATCTGTGTCATGGTGTTCTCATTTGGAAATAGGGGCGTGGGGCTCCCCTCCGTGCCACCCACCTGCAGCTGGAGTGAAATGAGATCGTGGTGCACGGGCCTCGGCAGCCTCGCTGGCCATCCAGGTCCCCTGACACGATGGCTCCTGGATACCATGGGACAAAGGCAGGCGCTCGGCGTTAGCGTTTCTCTGTTTTTCTGTCTCTTCCAGCGTGCGATGACGAGTGTGTGGGAGTGCTGCTGGATGACTTGGATAACCTTGGTGATGCCATTCTTTCTGTGAACCTCACTGGTGTGTTCCCTGCCCCGTATGGAATGCTGTCACAGCTAGAAAACACGACGAAATCTCTCCGGGTAGGTACTGGGGATGCTGAGATGGATAGAAACTTGTATCGCTGAGAGACAGTCAGTGGCGTGGCAGGAGTCGCTCTGTCTGTCCCCCGAGGGTAGGAGCCCCACTGGGAGGCTCCCAGCACTGTCATGACCAGGGGCAGGGACTGCATCATCTCACGGCTCAGATGGTGTGAGAATTGGCCCAGAGACCTCCTGGACACGCCACCCATGGTCCTGTTCTGCCCTTCGAAGGAGGACAGCAACCACTTGCTCCTCTTGAGAGAGAATTTGGATATTTGAAAACAGCTAGTACAAATGGAGAAAAGAAATCTGGACAGTTTCTTCTTCAGTGTTGGTTTATGCCGAAGATGAGTCAATTTTTATTCAGCATATTATTCTTTTTAAAAAATTTATGGTACATTGTATCATTATACATAATAGTGGGATTTGTTGTTATATATCTGTGCATGCACAAATTTGGTCAATTTCATCCCCCAGTACCTTCAAGTATATTATTATTATTATTATTATTATCATTATCATCACCGTCATCATCATCATCATCATCATCATCATCATCATCATCATTATTTTAGTACTGGGGATGGAACCCAGAGGCATTCTACCTTCAAGCAAAACCCAGCCCTATTTTATTTTGAAACAGAGTCTCACTAAGTTGCTGAGAGTCTGGCCAAGTTTCTGAGGCTGGCTTCGAACCTCCAATCCTCCTGTCTCGGCCTCCCAAGTACTGGGATTACAGGTGTGCGTCACCACACCCAGCCAGTGTATTATTCTTAATTGTAGTTCTAGAACACAAAAGTCCTTCCTGCCTGAAAAACTGTGAAAATTTCTGTGTAAAAATCCCAGTTTATGTTTTGTCAGTAAGATCTGGTCAAAAGAATGGGAAATTAAGAAACTGACTGAGCACTTAGCATCCTTCTCTGGCTCTTTTAATTCTGTGTGTGTGTGTGTGTGTGTGTGTGTGTGTGTATGTGTGTGTGTGACTGGAGATTGAACCCAGGGGCATTTTACTCTTAGCTACACCCCCAGCCTTATTTTATTTTTTATATTAAAACAATCTCTAGTTGGTAGAGTGGAGTACTATAGAGGTGGCACTTTTAGTTCTAAATGATAAAAATATGAAAAAATATGATTCTACAGTATGCTTTATCCCTATACATTAGAATTTGAGGCAATCTGTTCACTGTGTCATGTTGTAATAAAAAGATGAATCATTCCTAAATGACCTTTTTTAGATAAATACTTTTCTTAGACCTACTATTTTGTTAGATGTGTGTGTGTGTGTGTGTGTGTGTGTGTGTGTGTGTTAGGATGAGGTGGGTCTGTGACCCATTCTTCTTTACAATCGTCCTTTATAAAGGTGGGTAAAGAAAAGGTAGGGAACACTAAGAATTTTTTATGTTAGTTTTCCTTAAATAGCAAAAAGTGATGAGAAATTTGGCATAAAAAAGGAAGATATTTAATTCTCTTTTCCAACCACTGTATACACTGTCAGTAAATTCTGTTTTCTGCCAATTTGAGCCCTAGGAATATAACTAAATTTTAAATTGATCATGTGACATAAAAACTTGATTTATGTTTTAACTAATTTTTAATGATTTGCTCGAATTCAAACCACTTGTCCATTCCCTTATATCCAGTAAGAGGCTAGGAGTGTAAACTCTATTATTTCTCATTTTTACCAAGACAGGGCTCTTGGGGAAGTTACTTAGCCCTCCTCTCCCCTCAATAGTAATGTAACTACTTTATAGGATTGATGTTATGTTTAAATAAAATGCAATAAGCTAAGAAATTAGTGTTGGCATAAATTAAGCATTTAATTGATAATCATGAAGATTTTTCTTCTTTGAATACTTTAAAAATTTATCCTAGTAAACATTTTTAAAGTGTCTGCAATTATAGTTAAAATTTATGACTTTGATATTGAATAAAGCCATATTTTTATGTAATAAATACAGTGGTCTTCAATTCTGTGTACCACACCATATTTTAAATCTATGACTATATAGGAACTATAATACAAAGGTAGCAGCATGGAATCATGTAGCTAGAATTGAAACTTAAGTCAACATGAACTATTGTATTTTTAACTGACAGTTTCAAGGAAAGTAGATTTTTTTTCCTGTGAACAACAACAATAAAAAAATGAACGAGTCTTTGTTAACAACCAGAACATTTTACTCTGAAGAATTATAACATTTCCTTTGTTCCTAGGAATCTTTACTAAAAAGATATATATCAAAGAATCGGGCAGAAGTTCAACTTGAAGCTGTTGCAGGACAAACAGAAAACCTGCAAAAGAAGGTAAACGCCTGGCACGAGGAGCCAGCTCCTCTGCGGGGGAATGGAGGGAGCTGGAGAATGTGGTGCAAACTGAGGGCAGCCAGGCTCAGGATGACCAGGGGCACGAGTTTCGCTTCTGTGTGGAAGCTAGAGAGAAACAAAATAATAGGAAACAAAAGGGACTCAGATAAATGAGGGGAGAGACACCAGTAGAATCGTGGAAGGGGGTTGGGAGAGGGAGGAGGAGAGGGGAAGAAGGAGACTTGATGAAAGAAACAGTCAAGTAATGCTCTGTCCATACAGGATGGGATCACTACGGATCTCACTAATATGGAGAGGAAGGATTGGGCAGCGGGCGGGTTGTGAGGGAAACACAACAGGTGCCCTGTGTGTGGATGTGTGCATCGTGTTGAACTTCACTATGATTTGTAATTACGACTCTTCGCTAGAAGTATAAACACACACACACACACACACACACACACACACACACACACACACCACAGCTCTCTACCCAGCTTTCCAGGGCAGCCCTTGTGAGCGCTTGCCTCGGGCTTTCTGGAAGGTTCCGGTGATCTGGCCAGCCTCTGATTCCCGGGTGCTGTGCTCGGTTCTACCCTGCAGTGTATGTGGTTAGTGGGAAGAGGCTGCCGTCTTAGTTTGCATTGTCCCTCTGCAGAGGGGTGGGTTGGGCAGCGGCTTTGTCATCTGACCTCGCTAGTCTTCTCTGAGCCAAGGGGTGCAGGGGGATTAAAAGATTGCTGAAGTCCCTCCTAAATTCATTCTATAACCGAGAGCCCTGAGCGCCATGGCCTCCACTGAAGACCAGTAGCGCTCCTGGACTAACCAGGAGGATCGGCCGAGCGCAGATTGCCATCTGTGGTGTCTTTGCACGTTCTGATTATAAGATTTGGAGTGGCAAGTAAGTTTGTCTTCTTATCAGCAGGGAAGTGTTCATTCTGTTTAGCTCATGCCAGATGAATAGTCTTTAGTGACCCCCCGCCCCATCTGAAGAGAGGGAGGCAGCCTAGTGTCAAATTGACAATGTGTCACAGATTTCTCAACATGCACAGAGAATTCCATACTCAAAAGACAGTACTAGCTTGGCTCCTGTTAATTTAGAATTAACGATGATTTGAAAGGGTTTAAGGGTTTAAGTGTATTTGATAGGAAGCAATGAGATGATTAAAATTCTATGTCCAGTAAAGAAGATTCTCTTTGGTCTTGACTAGAAAACACTTTTAGACTCAGTGTGAGTCATTTTACATTTATGGAAATTCCAAGCAACTTTTCCTTTTACAAATTAAAAAATCTTAATTGAAATAACGGCTGAGGGCAGCCAAGTCTCAGACTCTAGGCTTGGTGGACATCGGTTTACTTTATCCTCTTTATTTTTTTTGGTACTAGGAATTGAACCCAGGGGCATTCTACTCCAGAACTACACCGTCAATCCTTTCCTTTTAGTTTTGATTTTGAAATAGGGTCTCCCTAAGTTGCTGAGGCTGGCCTCAGAAATGTGATCCTCCTGTCTCAGCCTCCCAAAGTACTAGGATTACAGGTGTGAGCCGCCACTTCCAGCTTCATGTCATCATCTCAATGGCCCCATGAGGTACAGGCTGATATTCCCCTGATGTTACATATAAGGCTGAGAGATATATAGGTCCATCGCCTGGCAGAATCAGGTCAAAAACCCAGTGTTTCTGACTCTGTTCTTAACTCCAAGGGACTCTAGTTGACTTAGGCCATACAAATTAGTAAGGTCTGGCTTTCTGTATTCTGTTTATAGTCATGTGTGCATAATGACATTTTGGTCAATGATGGACTGCACAGATGCTATCAGTCTCATAAGATCCCAATGGAGTTGAAAAACACCTAGTGCTTAGGCATGCCGGAGCCGCAGTGTTGCAGGGAACGTGGTGGTGCTGGTGTGAACATCCTGCGGTGCTGCCCATCACATGGAAGTGTAGCGCTTAGGATTATGTGCAGTGCATAATGCTTGGCAACAATAATGAGCAGATATGTACTGTTTCATGAATTTTCAATACTTTGCATTTTTCTATTATCATACAGTTCAGCTTCTCACATTTCATATCTACTGAGCCTATTGATCACATCATTTTCTTTTATGCTTGATTTAATCTCAGATAGTTTTGTTCATCATGACCCTTAAAGCAATAGGCTATACCATGTGTGTGTGTGTGTGTTTGTGTGTGTGTGTGTGTATATACCACATGGCTTAGGTGCACGATAAGCTACATTATGGAGGTGTGTGCAAACACACTATCTTTGCACAATAATGAGTTATCTCTTAACAGTGTGTTTATCAGAGCATGACTCATAGTTAAGTGACATGTGACTGTACTTGTGTTCTAAAGTGAATAGACAGCTGTGCATGGTGTCACACACCTAAAATCCCAATACTTGGGAGGCTGAGACAGAAGGTTTGAGGCCAGCCTCAGCAACTTAGCAAGACCCTCAGCAACATGGCAAAACCTTGTTTCAAAATACAAAAATAAAAAGGGTTGGGAGTGTAGCTCAGAGGTGGAATGCCCCTGGGTTCAAGCTTCACTACCAAAAAAAGAAAAAGTGGATAGACGCAGGAGAGTCTGTAGTTTGATAGTCAGTTGGGCTGCTTGTGAAAATATGCCATCTTTCTTCATGCTGAGTAAGTAAATTATTTTATTATTCTCTTTGTCAATTTCCAACCCTGAAATAGTAATCTTGGTTTCTATAATAGTGTACATTTTTTTTTTTTTAGTACGGGGGTTGAACCCAGGGGCATTCTACCTCTGAGCTACACCTCAGCCCTTTGAAATTTTTATTGTGAAGCAGGGTCTCACTATGTTACTGAAACGGGCCTCAAAATTGGGATCCTCCTGTCGCAGCCTCTCAAGTACTGGGACTGCAGGCGTGGGCCACCATGCCTGGCAGATAGTGTGCATCTTTATATTATGGAAGACATTTGGTTGATTAAAAGAGGCAGTAACTGGAACGCCAGAGCTTGAGTATGATCTAAGATGGAACGAACCTGTGACCTTACTCTTCTGCCAGCTCACCGGGGTGTTGGCCCGCAGCCAGCAGGTGAACGAGGCGACAGAGACACTCCTCAAGGACAGTCAGGACCTGGCCACATTCGTGGAGCAGCTGCAGAAAAGCATCAGAGGTAGAGTGAGCGGGGTCTCGCTCCGTATGGGGACTCTGCCTGTTTGGTAGAAAGAGCCACAGTCACTTTGTTAAATGTATGAATGTGTGCGTCTCGCGCTGGGCTTTCTACAGCAAACAAATAGAAGGTTTGATAGTTTGGGGATCCTAGAATGTCCAGGCCATAACCCTTCACTGAGAGTTTTCTTTTTTAAGCAGGGCACGTTTCCTTTGTTTAATTTTCTGTATTATATTATGCCTAACATTTGGATCCTAATTCTCAAGCCCCCGCTCTGGTAAAGTTGATAATTATCTCCCTATCCATCCTCCCAGAACAGAAGGTGGCGGGATTGGGGGCATCGGTCTGATGCCAGGGCACCCCCGTCCTGTGAGAGTAATTCAGTCACTCCACAGCTGGGTCTCCTCTGGCTCTTAGCTTAGCTATTTTTAGTTTTTTGGCTACTGGAAACATATTCTTGCTTTTATTTAGGATTACAGTGTAAGGGCTTGAAAAGTACAGAATCCAATGCCTATTAGACATCATCGGGGAAAAAGTAGAAAAAGATCAGAACAGAAAAATTGTTAATAAAGAGAGTAGCATCAAGGATTGGTGGTTTGTTTATGCAGAAAGTATTTATTGAGAAGCTCTCTGTGCTATCTCCAAGGACAGGCTGCGGTGAACACTGTCCCGATCCATGCCCTGTGGAGTTGGTACTGGGGAAGGCTGACAATTCATAAACCAGTAATCCCAAGTCTGTGAGTGTTGTGTTAGGGGGTGTGTACTGGGGTGCACGGGGCATCCTGACCTGGCCAGGCACGGAGGTCCAACACAGCCTAGGTAGACAAGCAGTCTACCTAAAACAAGAAGATTCTAAGTTCTTCCATTTAGTACCATATTCTTTGGAGACATTTATTAAATAATGACCTTTCTCCATAGAAATCCTTGCAAAGGCGACAACTTTGAATCAGACCTTGGATGAAGATGTCCAGCTCCCCGATTTGACTCTTCAGAATATGCAACGGAACATTTCATCGTTGCTGGAAGTTCTGCGGAAAAGGAATTTCACGCAGCTGCGCCAGAATGCCATCGATGAGCTCAAGTAAGTTCCCAGACGCCATTCAGAGCACCACCGAGCAGGGATGGCAACTTGGATGGCAGGGGAGGAGGAGAAACAGAAAGAAAGTGCTCACTGGAGATGGAATATTGTAAGAGAGGAGAGGGCACCCGGTTGGCAGGTATTCTAGGAGATGGGTACCAGACCCCCAAACACAGGCAGTGTAAGCCACAGTCAGAACAGTTGTCTTTGTGTTCCTTTGTTTGTGTTCTGGGTTTTTCTGTGATTTTTGAATGACTTTTCACCTGCCACGAAACACAAGCGCCTCATGAACTGTGTTTATTGTAGATCAAATACAAGGCATCACTCAGAGGAGAGAATATAGTTCATGGATACCCAGGCCACAAAACTTAAGCCACAAGGACACTCTGGCTGCCAGAGTAGTTGAGCTCAGTGACACAAACCCTCTCTGGAAATTTCTGTGTGAAATGCCACAGAGGTCCCAGAGCTCTGTTGTTCACAGTCACAGGAAGCTTGGAGTTTCCCTTCAGGATTTTTTCTTTTCTTTTTTTTTTTTTTTTTTTTTTTTGCAGTACCGGGGATTGAACCCAGGGGCGTTCTACCTGCATGCTACACCCCCAGCCCTATTTTTTTATACTTTTTATTTTGAAACCGGGTCTTATGAAGTTGCGGAGGGCCTCACTAAGTAGAGAGAGAGAGAGAGAGAGAGCTGAGGCTGGCCGCGAACCCGGATCCTCCGGTCTCCGCCTCCCAAAGTACTGGGATTACAAGCGTGCGCCACCACGCCCAGCTTTTTCTTAGTATTTTCACATAGTTATTACCTGATCTAATAGCACAAGTTGTCTCTCTTCCAGATCATGATGAATGTCTTAGACTGTTTTAAATTCTTATATGATACTCCATCAAAGCTGTAGTCTTTCTAGTGACATATTTAAACTATTTAAAAAAATGTTTTTGACTGAGCGTGCTGTTTCACACCTGTAATCATAATACTTGGGAGACTGAGACAGGAGGATCATAGGTTTGAGGCTAGCCTCAGCAACTTAGCAAGACCCTCAGCAACGTAGGGAGATCCTGCTACAAAATAAAAAATAAAAAGGGCTGGGGGTGTAGCGTGGCCGTAGAATGTCCCTGGGTTCAATCCCCAGCACCAAAAACAAGCAAACAAATAAATAAGAATTCAGAATGTATTCTCTGGCCTCTGCTTTCCAATTTTCCATAGATAAGCCCTATATTTATACCATTTTAAATTACATGGATTATTTTAGGAATTATTTATCATGGGCACTTTCATTATAATTCTTAGAAAATGAGTGGCATAGCCGGGCGTGGTGCTGCACGCCTGTAATCCCAGTACTTGGGAGGCTGAGACAGGAGGATCACAGATTTGAGGACAGTCTCAGCAAGTAGTGAGACTCTCATCAACCTAGCAAAACCCTGTATCAAAATAAAAATAAAATAGGGCTGGGGGTGTAGCTCAGAGGTGGAATGCCCCTGGGTTCAATTCCCTGTAACACACACACACACACACACACACACACACACACACACACACACACAAGAAAATGGCGATACCATAGGTGGACAGACGTGGCACACAAACCAGTTGCTTTTCTTGCCGGTGTCAGACCACCACCGCATCGCGAGTTTCACTAGTTCTCTCATAATTCAGCATCTAGTTCAGTTTGTGGCAAATATTGGTTAAGGATGTCCAGCTGTACCTGGAGAAAGGACCCAGCACAGCCTGGAGTTTCCGTGCAGGCTGCATCTTCCCCCAGGGGTCACCGAGCACTGTGTCACGGCACTGAAAATGCACCGTGTATGTGATGCTCCTGCCCGGGGAAGGCCAGTGGAGATTTAGCATCCACACACACCCAGATGCCAGACTCGGAAGGAAAGCAGCTACCAGCGCGCACCACCTGGCCTCACGGTGGAGTGCGTGGCCACTGGTATCAGTTAGGGACCCCCGGCAGAACCTGCAGTCAGGCGGAGACAGCCCACTCCAGCCCGCCCCGCTACCTCCTTTCCACACACTGCACGTCATTGTTTGTAACTCTATTTCCAAACTGTCCCCAGACCTCTTAGGAGACATTTCATTGCAGAAATGTGTTCTCTGACCAATACATTTGGGAAGCGCAGCGTCTACTGCAGAGACACAAGTTCTTTACCACGTGTCTTCTTAAAGCTTTAGTGTGTTAAAAATTTCCAAGGGGGGCCCAGGGGAGTAAAGTGAGTTTTCTTTCATCATAGAACCTTTTCTCATGGAATCTGTTTAACAATTCATAGGACACTCCAGTTGTGAAGAAACACAGTTTGGGAACATTGGTCTAGTCTATTAATCAATATATATAATTTTTTCTTGTACGGGGGCATTCTATTACAGAGCTACACTCCCATTCTTTTTATTTTTTATTTTGAAATGGTTTCCCTAAGTTGCTGAGGATCTCACTAAGTTGCCAAGGCTGGCCTCTAACCTGCAATCCTCCTGTCTCAGCCTCCCAAGTACTGGGTTACAGGCATGCGCCACCACACCTGGCAATTAATGTAGTAAATTTTGTTGGAAAAAGCTAATAAAGAGAGCAAGTTTCCTTGTTGTTAACTTAATTCAAGTCATTGGGGACTATTATCTGAACATGGTCAAGTCATTCCATAGATGAAATTTGACCTCTATTTTACACATCCTTAGAGAGAGAAGGAATGATAGATTCATGATCAGACAGTAGATGTACCAGATTTGTGCTTTCCATGAACCAGCTTTAATTCTCGTTGTCTGCTTCATAATAAAGCATCTTTATTATAATTATGACATAAGTATGTTCAAATAACTCCCAATGCTGGTCTAATGATCTCAGAGCTCAAACATTTATCCTTGAAAAACACTTTCTGTTGTGTCTTAACCCAGTGATCTGATATCTGTGAAAACAAAGGGTGTATTACAGGGAATTTTTCATGGAAATTTTCAAAGTTTACCTGACAAACTGAATCAGAGAATTAGTGGATATATTTAGCCATTCTACCTATTGTGTGGAATTTCATTATTCTTTGCAGCTATAAACTCAAAATTACTTAAATAAACAAGTTGATAATATATTTATAAAGGAATAAGAAAAATATTTTGACTTCCTAAAGTTTGAATTTATTAATGATAAAAATTATATCTCTTGAGCAATTTGAACTTGAAAGTTTTTACAAAATTATATTACATAAAATATGAAAGGTCTATATGTAAATAAGTCAGTCCTTTCTTATCAAATAACTGAAAAGCCCTGTTCTTTCAATTTCTTGCCATATTTTAATAAAAGATTACAATTCCCACCATTACATCCCACAGAATGTAATCCCAGTTTTCTGAGTTCAGATTCACCGAGATAGATGATTTCCTTTAATTCCATGACTAAAATGTGTTAGGAAGTTTGTGAACAAAGCTTGTTGAGAATAAAGCATAAATCTGCCAAACCCGTCACTGTCTTAGAAAAACTGGCCCCCTTCTTCAGAAGTTATAACATATCACTTATGATTTTAAGAAGAAACTGGGTGTGAACCTGAAAAAATTCCTTCCACTCTCCTTTCAGAGACAGGAGCTTTCTACTTACTTTGCGAAACATTTCTATTTCTCAGTGCTGCTGAAGATTTATTGATAGAAATTAAGAGACAATTCCAGGAGCCGCAGGAAGAGTTGGAAGTATTAAAAGAAGCCACCAGCCGCCTCCTTTCAAAACATAACAGTGAGTTGCAGGCCGTGGAAAAGCTCTTGAGGGATGCGGAGGCCAAGATCCAGGAGACCCAGGCTCTGCTGCCCATCATCAAAGTCAACCTGAGACAATTCAGAGTGAGTCTCCCCCGCTCGCTGCTTCTCCATTAGACGTGCCAACCAAATACTCCAATGTCAACAGTATCATCTTTAGCTTCTTCCAAAATGAGCCCCAAGTACTAATAACTTCAGCAGGTAGCGCTAGGCAGCAAAACTCCGACACTGCCTGGCTTTTCTGAAGCATCCTTAAACCGTGATTTTTGCTGCAGGATAAAAAGCTGCATGTTCAAGAAGACAAAAACCTGACCTCAACGCTAATTGCTGAAGGAAGAGGATTGAGAGACGCCGCTGCCACACAGGCAGAGGCTACGCAGAAGGCTCTAGCAGTGAGTTCCAACTCCATAGCCACAAGACGGTTCCCAGAGAATCGTCATACGGCTCACCGATATGCATGCGTGAACATTATTCAATAGACGCTCCTGTATTTACAAAATTAATTTCTCCATGTAGCACTTGGAAAGTCAGCGGGATGAGCTGCTTTTGTGGACCGGCAAGCTCAGGCACCACGTAGATGATCTGGTCATGCAGATGTCGAAAAGGAGAGCATCTGACCTTGTCTACAGGGCCGAGGATCACGCTGCTGAGCTCCAGCGACTAGCAGGTGTTCTAGAACGGTAAGTGCATGCTTCTGCGAATGCCAGAGGTGATGGGCCATTGACCAGAATTAGGACAACTCACCTGGAAGGAAGTCTAACTCTCCATGTAAATAAAACAGGCGGTCTTCTTTTCAGACAAAGGAATAAAAGTGACAGTTGTCCTAATTCTGGTCAATGGGACTTAAAGGGAAGCTCTAGATTGTTACTTCTTGATGAAGATACTTTTCTAAGGAGGAAGGAAGTATGGGCCTTCTGAGAGTAAATGAAAAATGGGCACTTACTATTCTCATGAGTGAACCCGCAAATTTTATTAAGTTTCTCATAACCTCTCTGAATATGCTGATTCGACAGTGGCCTTAAAGATGTCAGACATGTGAGTCTGAATGCCACCAGCGCGGCTCATGTCCACTCCAACCTGCGGAATCTGGTGGAAGAATCAGAGGAGCTGGCCAGCCATGCTTACGAAACCGCGAGGAAGACGAGCCTGGTAAGAAATGCCCGTGAGCTTCAGAGCGTCCCTTCCTTTCCTGGGCATGGTGGGAGGTTGTTCCAGAAGATTCTTGAGCAAAGACTCAGCACCTTGAGCCATGTGCTCATATCAGACAAATGCAGTGGCCCAGGCCTATAATCCCAGTACTTGGGAGTTAGAGACAGGAGGGTCACAGGTTCAGGGCCAGTGCACAGTAACTTAGCAAGAGCCTGTTTCAAAGTAAAAAATTAAACAGGGCCAGGCGTGGTGGCGCACGCTTGTAATCCCAGTACTTTGGGAGGCGGAGACCGGAGGATCCGGGTTCGCGGCCAGCCTCAGCTCTCTCTCTCTCTCTCTCCCTGTCTCTCTCTCTCTCTCTACTTAGTGAGGCCCTCCGCAACTTCGTGAGACCTGGTTTCAAAATAAAGCATAAAAAATAGGGCCGGGGGTGTAGCGCGGAGGTAGAACGTCCCTGGGTTCAATCCCCAGTACCGCAAAAAAAAAAAAAAATTAAACAGGGCTGAGTGTATAGCTAAGAGGTAGAACATCCCTGGGTTCAATCCGCAGTAGCCTTCTCAAAATATATACGTATGCACACATATATACACATACACACTCATTCACATTCTTTTCTGGTGGAATCTATTTATGGCCTCAGTTATGATATAATATACATTTTAATCTAATTTAATTTTTTAAGGCATAGGGTCTTGCTTTGTTGCGCAGACTGGCCTCAAACTCCTGGGCTCATGTGATCCTCCTGCCTCGGCCTCCTGAGCAGCTGGGACTACAGATGTGCACCACTGCACCCAGTTCATTTTAATTTTTTAAAGTCATAAATACTTCTTTATGAAGACTAAAGACTAGGACTAAAGAAATGAGGAAAAACCTCACAATTCTTTATGATAAAATGACAATGCCACTTGATAGCTACGTGAGACATTTTTCTTTATTCACAGTGAAAACCTTTTTCTAATGGCTGTTTTTCTTCATTATACACTTACAAATGTCTTTGCGTTCTTGCTCCTTGGACACACTGGCTGGTCCCTCCCCTTCTCCAGTTGACTTTCTTGTTGGGAACCTGATTGGAGGGTCTTCTGACAGAGTCCCTTTCTCTGTTCCCAGCAGGATTCCATGCCACCACATGGTCCCCATGTTTAAGTCCTTCTGTTTTTCAGGTCTCAGGATCCCTTGCTCTTAGAAGGAAAGAGGCTTTGCAGCGCAGTACCAGGATTCTACACGAGAGCAAAGACCTCAGCAGAAGGCACCAAGGTCGGTGCCTGTGTCAGGGCGTGTTGGTAGCAGCATGAACGCGGGCACATCTCTGTCTCTGAGCATCCTCCAGAAATGTTCTCCTTTCCTGGGGTGAATCGAAGCTTCATGGTCCTTTGCCATGTTCATATTCCAGTTTCCCATCGCCTGAACATTGTACAATGATGAGTTTTTCTCTGGTGAGGTCTCTTGCTGGAATGACGGGCCCCTCCATTGTTGAGCTTCTTCATGAGCACACCCTCCGCTCTTGCTTGAACATGGCGCTGGCTCTGTTCTTCCTAGAGTTTCATGTGCTCTTCTATTTGTGTCTCATTATTTCCCAGCTCCCTGAAAACCTAGTACCATGTTAGAGTATGGTAGCTTCTCATGAAATAATCTCTAGATTAAATAATAATTGAGGTATCAATTTTTTAAAAAATATCTAGGTAATTGAGTTTTCATGAAGGATTTTCAGAAGTAATCACTGGGCATGTGTAAGAGCTAGCCATTCTGTAAGCATAACACAAAATGGAAGCAAGAATTTGTCGTGTAAGAGAGGCTACCTCAACGTACAGATTTTCATAACTTACAGTATGCTTTTTACCTTCCATATTCTGATGTGTCAAAAAAATCACGACTTCCTGTAGAGGGGTAAATAGAGGCTCATGCACAAAGCTCAGAGTCTTTTCAGATGATTTTCAAGTCTAACACTGGATCCTTCCATTGTTATCTGAACTGAGACTTAGATAAGTGCATATTTTCATGTTTTTCTGTGAATAACACAATTTAGAATGTATGTTGTCATCTCACAGATAATGCATAATGTGCAATCACAAACTCTACAATGTTGATGAGCTGTGGTTTTTGTTTACACAGATAAAGGAACCTCATGGTCCATGAAATTGTGAACTTCCTGGAAATTAAAATGTCATTTTTTGACCATATGCCGAAAATCCCAAATCCTTGAAAAGCTGTGCTACATTTGATACTTCTTTTGCTTTTCTCACACAGCTAGTACCGTGTTAGAGTCATGGTAGCTTCTCATGAATTAATCACTAGATTAAATAGTAATTGATTTATCAGTTTTTCAAAAATATCTATGCAGTTTACTTTTTATTAAGCATGTTAAAAAAAGAATGATGAAAAATACCAAATACATAAATTATTATAGTATACACAAATACAAACATCTAAGTCATTGTTATGTATGATTTTTCATTATTTTACAACTGGAGGCATTTATTTCATGGTTACGTAATATTATCCACATAAATAACACTTTTAGAAAGCCAAAAAAACCCCAGAATTTTTGGCCCCTCCATCATTGATTGTGTTTTATGAAATATTAAAAGTAAAAGCCTTGATCAAACAGCACTGATTAATCTTGAAGGAGATTAGCTTGAGTCCCTGTTGGGTGGTCCGAAGGTAACAGAAAGAAGCAGAAGAAGGACAGGGGGAAGCAGGGGCAGGGGACTGTGAAGTCCTTTCCCAGAGAGGAATCTTGAAGGGGTGACAATCTAGAGGAGGTAGGTGGCCAAGATCCAGGTGTGCGTCGGAAGTTAGAGAGTCTGATGGGGCCGAGTTATGTGAGAAAGGGAGGTGCCGGGCAATGAAATTGACCAAAGTCTGTTATGTACATACACAAATGTATTACACTGAATCTCAGAATTATGTATAAATACAGTGGACTAATAGAAAGACTGAGAGAGCTGGGCATGGTGGTATAAACCTATAATCCCACTACTTGGGAGGCTGAGACAGAAGGATTTTGAGTTTGAGACCAGCCTCAGCAACTTAGTGAGGTGTTCAGCAGCTTAGTGAGATCCTGTTTCAAAATAAAAAAAGAAGCCGGGCGTGATGGCGCACGCTTGTGATCCCAGTACTTGGGAGGCAGAGACTGGAGGATCTGGGTTCGCAGCCGGCCTCAGCTACTTAGTGAGGCCCTCCGCAACTTCGTGAGACCCGGTTCCAAAATAAAGGATAAAAAATAGGGCCGGGGGTGTAGCTCGGAGGTGGAATGCCCCTGGGTTCAATCCCCGGTATGGCAAAAAAAAAAAAAAAAGAAAAGTAAAAGGGCTGGAGGTGTAGCTCAGAAGTAGAATGCTCCTGGGTTCAATCCCCAGGACAGCCCCCCAAAAAGAGTGCTGTAAACATTTCTTCACTTTTCATCTCTAACAAACTTGGACATGAAATTAGAGAAGAAATAACAGCGAGAAAGGCAGCAAGAAAAGTAGAAAAAGTGATCGAGCAAGATAAAAACACGCCTAATTTCTACAGTGGATAGTGCTAAGTCTTGCTGGAAAGTTTTTCAATATTGGAGTATCTGTAGAAAGCGATTGGTTCTGTAGATGGATGAGGAATCATAAGGAAAGCGGTTGCCTGGGCGCCTTCCCACTAGCAAACTAAACGGGACCACTTTCCCCCTTCCATAGGCATTGCATTGGAGCTGAGTAAATTGAAAAATAAGGCAAATGGATATCAAGAGAAAGTGGATAAAGTTACTAAGCGGACCAAGGAATCACTCTTGAAACTTCGAGCAATCCCTACAGGTGAGTAGAAAGTTCTTGATTTAATGAACATCTTCCCATTGTGGAAGCATCGCAGGGGCACGAGGCAGTCCTGTCTCCAGTCTCATCAGGAGGAGCTTGGAAATAAGACTGAGATTGATGGTGTTTTTACTTGCAGAGGAATTTTATTTGGAAGTAAAGATTTCTAGTGTTTATAAAATAATCTCAGGACACTTTCGTTGAAATACTAGAATTCTGCTCTGAAGGACAAGATTTAGAAACCAGGGGTGGTGGCGCACGCCTGTAATCCCAGTGCTTGGGAGGCTGAGACAGGAGGATCGAAGGGTCAAGGCTAGCACGTGGTCACTCAGCAAGATCATGTTTCAAAATAAAATAAGGCTGGAGCTCAGTGGTAGAGCATCCTTGGGTTTAATCTCCAGTGCCCCCCAACACACACAGCCTTAGAGACTTTTATACCACCCTCTGAATTGCTTACTTTCAAAATGGGCTTGACACGCACTTAGCTGAGAGAAGGGTCAAAGAGGTCAACTAGTAAGGAAGATAGACGGCTCTTTACCTGCCCCCCCGGGAAAGTGCCAGATTCATACAAATGTGCGAAGTTAAAGAATTCTCCTTGGTTAATCTTCCTTCCTGAGGCGATAACGCATTCTAAAATGGGCCCGCTGATCACTTTACTATTGATGGCTTGGAAATGCAGATTCATTACATTTTTAAGCAGGATTATTTTTTTAAAGTATAATACAAATGAATTGTGCTCCTTGCGTTATTCCAAGTTTCTCTTTTGTTCTTCTTGCACACTCTTTTTAAGTCCTACCAGGTGCTCAACCAGCTCCAAAGTCCTTCTGCCTACCAGGCTCTCGTTGTAAGCATGAACGTTTCCAAAGGAAGCCGAGCCTTGGGTGTGTTGGGCTTATTTCGTACCCTGGACCCGTTGAGCATTTTATGATCTGGAAGTTACTTTTTACTTTTCTTTTTTTACCCCCAAGGATAATATATTTTGATGAAACACTTTTCACTTGGAAGTAACTTCAAACTTATAGAAAAGTTGCAAAAAGAGTAAAAAGAAACCTGATATAGCTTTAGGCAGCTTCTTCTATTATTAATGTTTTGCTTCATGTGTTATTACACATTTAAAAATGAATAATCGTGATGGATGTGGTGGTGCCTGCCTGTAACCCCAATACTTGGGAGGCTGAGACAGGAGGACTACAGGTTTGATAACAGCCTCAGCAATGTGGCGAGATTCTCAGCAACTTAGCCAGACCCTGTTTCTAAATAGATAGATAGATGATAGATAGATGATAGATAGATGATAGATAGATAGATAGATAGATGATAGATAGATAGATAGATGATAGATAGATGATAGATAGATGATAGATAGATAGATAGATAGCTGAGGTAGCGTGGAGGTAATGCCCCTGGGTTCAACCCCCTAGCAAGGAGGAGGAGAGGAGGAGAAGGAGTGGGAGGAGGAGGAGGGGGAGAAGGAGGAGGAGGAGGAG
>PVJS01009466.1:0-50240 GCA_004027185.1 Glis glis
GAAGGAAGGAAGGAAGGAAGGAAGGAAGGAAGGAAGGAAGGAAGGAAGGGAGGAAGGAAGGGCTGGTTCATCATTCTCAGAGAGAGGGGCATATGAGTTCTGGGTCCAGCAGCAAGCCCAAAGCACACCTGGATGAGTCTTCATAACAAGTAAGAATTCTGTGGGTGGGATTCTGGGATGTATCAAGGGACAGAGAACCTGGTGAGGAAGAATCTCATCTTCCTGTTAATATGGGCTTGCTTTGGAGGGTTATACTTTGGGTTCTCCCCAGGGGACAGTACTACGTGCCAAATTGACGCATGGGCACTCCAGTTACATAGAGGAAGTCATGGGTATTTTCTTATCTCTTTTTCTGCTAAAATGATTCTAGAGGTAAGTAACAAAATAAAGAACAAATAATACTATGAGATTTTTTAGAAGTTATTCGTGTGTGTGTGTGTGTGTGTGTGTGTGTGTGTGTGTTTTACTGGGGATTGAACCCAGGGGCATTCTACCTCCAAGCTACACTGACAGCCCTTTTTTTATTTATTTTTTTTTGTTTTGAAACAGGGTCTCACTAGGTTGCTTAGAGTCTCCCTATGTTGCTAAAGCTGTCCTCAAACCTGCGATCTTTCCTGTCTCAGCCTCCCCTTGCCTGGGATTGCAGGCATGTGCCACCATGCCCGACTAGAAGTTATTCCCAATATAACCTTCCCCTTCACATTCCCTTCTTGACATTTTTCTGCATTGCAAGTAACAAAGGGGGGATTATTGGGGTGAATATGTAACTATTACCCAATTCTACAGCCCCTTCATCTACTTTTTTTTTGTCCTCTACTCCCATATTCTGAATGGTCAAACATAGTACATATATGGATTTGGTACAAGCCAAATACTGTTCTACACAATGATTTAACTCATCAAATGCAGCTCACCAGGTGTGACAGGGCACTCCTGTAATCCCCACTACTTGGAAGGCTGAGGCAGGAATATCACAAGATCAAGACTAGTGTGGGCAACTAAGGAAGACCCTCTCTCAAAATAAAATTAAAAAGGCTGGGGATGTGGCTCAGTGGTAGAGCACTTGCCTAGCATGTACAAGGTCTAATCCCCAGGACCACTAAAAAAATGCCTCAAATATATATAACTCTCTCCATTAAACAACCACAAAAGCCCCCTTAGAATGTGAAACATTTCCTGTGGGAAAATATAGGACATAGTAAAAATAAATGCCATCTCTACAAGACTTAACTTCATGTGTAATTAAAATTACCTGCAGAATTCAAATGATTAAACTTTATTTGGTTTGTCTTTTGCAAAAACTATCATTCAGACACACAGACATGCTTACACTTGAATGTCATGACTTAGAGCCTGGTTCACAAGGATAGTTGTAACTATATGTGCAGCCAAATCCCAATAGTTTTTTTCAAGTAAATCTTCCTGACATGTAGTCTCTTCTGCCTCATTACATCAGAGATTGTTTCTAATCATTTTAAATTATGAAAAAACTCCCATCCTCCTTAATAGTGCTATTGTAGCCCACGATACCTTCCTGTTAGCTATTTCATCATTCTCAGTGTTTCCATTGAATCGAAAGATAGGATTCAATGTGAACACTCCCGCAGCCTGAGAACTGAATGCACAATCACAAGCTGGTGCTTGGGAGGAGAAGGGCTGCGTCTATCTCTCTCTTAGCCTAGCTTGCCCACCTTGACTTTTGCCTGAGCCTGTGGGGTAGGAGTGGGAGAGAGAGAGGCCTGGCCCCGCTCAGCACTCCTGCTGGCAGGCTGTGACATCCGTCGGTTGGCCAGGGCTGGTGGCACTGCACCTGCCGGGCATTGTGACTGCACCTGGCTGGCAGCCCCAGCATGGCATGGAGGCCCTCTGGCAGTGCAGCAGGAACCCAACTTGGTCACCTTCATGGGGCCAGCCAAGTGTGCTGTAGGCCCGGGGCACGCACATGCACACTCCTAGACATGACTAGAGGGCTTTGAAGGAGCCAAAGGAACCCAGACCATGGGTGGTGTGGAAAATACTGTGTGCAATGCAGCAAACTGAAGAAATAGACATTCCGGGTTGGAATCCTGCCTCGCTGCTTCCCAGCCATCTCTGCAACTTACCTCATCTCTTGGTTCCCTCATTAGCAGAATCTACCTCATCAGGCTGTTAAGAGGGAGGATGAAGCAGAGCCTTTCTCTCTGCACCAGAAACTGGCTCACAATTTTGCCTCAGTAGGACTATGCTGTCGCCAACTGTGCTCGTGAATCAGAATATGAAATTCTAGTGATCAATATCCCTCCCTAAACACTCTTCTACTCCCCTCAAATGATTTTATTTAAAAGGGCTTTTTAAAATTGTGGTGAGGACACACAAATTTTCAAATGTGCAATACATTATGTTTTATAAACTTAATCTGGGCATTGCTGAGTCTTTATGTGCCAGGTTAATATAGAAGCTTTGTTTTCCGATGACTCCTTTTATTTCTATCTCTTCTTTAATATATCCTCTGCTTCTCACTGGTAAGGGAAAGTAGTGATGATCTGAATCTGTACCTCTGTCTCTAGCCAGGTCCATGTCTGCATCCATATCTACCTCGATCCACACTGTTATGGACAGCTGGCAAGAAGACTGTGCCAGTACTGTCCTGTACACTTGCCACTTAGCACCGAAACTTTCTGTCACCCTCCCCATTGAGACGGGAGCTCTGTTTCCCCATTCTCTTAATATGGCTGACCTGTGACTTGCTTTGATGAATAGAATGAAGCGTAGGTGAAGTTATGCAAGCAGAGTCTTGGGACAAAGACCTGTAATCCCAGCTATTTAGGTGGCTGAGGCAGGAGGATTGAAGTTTCAGGCTAGCCTGGGCAATTTAGTGAGACACTGTCTCATAATAAAAACCAATAAGGGCTGGGGATGTAGCTCAGTGGTAGAGCCCCCCCCCCACCAGGTTCAATCCCCAGTACTGTTAAAAAAAAGTTGTTATGCAGCATTAAAGATTGAGTTCGGGGGGGGGTGGTTATTGGGGATTGAATTCAGGGATGTTCTCCTTCTGAGCTATACCCCAACCCTATTTTATTTTATATTTTAAAACAGGGTCTCACTAAGTTGCTGAAGGCCTCCTAAGTTGCTGAGGTTGTCCACAAACCTGCAATCCTCCTGTCTCAGCCTCCCAAGTACTGAGATTACAGGTGTGAGCCACCATACCCAGCCAAAGACTAGGTTTTAAAAGTCCTTGAAGGAGCCAGGTGCGGTGGCACACACCTGTAATCCCAGTACTTGGGAGGCTGAGATAGGACAACTACAGGTTTGAGGCCAGCCTCAGCAAGGTGAGACCCTCAGGAATTTAGTGAGATCTGTTTCAAAATAAAAACATAAAAAGGACTGGGAGTGTCATTAAGAGGTAGAATGCCCCTGAGTTAGACCCCCAGTACCAACTAACTAAATAAATATGGAATGGCTGAGAGAGAAGCTTAACACATATCTACACACAAAAGCAATGATAAAGCTGGACAAAATTTTTCAAAAACAATAATTTTAAGACTCTGGAAATTGAGCAAAGACATAGCAATTTAAAAAGCACTTATTTAGGAAAAACTACTTTGTAATAACAGTGGGAGTCTGTGGGGTTTGGGACTGGGGCTGCTTCCATTCTGCACCCCACCCTGTGAGCACTCCAGCTGGGGCCACAGTGATGACCACAGCCTCGATGGCTGGCTGGGAGGACTAATTTGGAACGGAGTGCAGGAAAACATATGCCCAAGGACGCTGATGGAAATTTTATTGATCTCTGTGGCAAATATGCAGGGAAGACCTCACTGCGGTTAGCACAAGGCCATGCTTGTTGGAACAAGTAACAGGTTGGCAGCTCAGGGAGAAATGTAACAAGAAGATCCGGGAAATGAGTGAGATGATCCATGGTGAGCCTTGATGAGCACCCACATATCCCTGGGGCTCAAGAAGTCTGATCGCATGCGCAAGGCTGCACAAACCCACAGGAGAGGCTGAGAGGCCTCCAGCTATCACCAGTTGCCAAGGCCTTGTACACGCAGAAAGTGAAATCTGGAGCGACTTCTAAACCTCCTGAAGTTTAAAAGCATTTCCTCAAGCCCTTGACCCAATGGCAAAAGGTAGAATTCTTACTGACACAAGATGTTTAAACAAACCTTCTAATCAATTGTTAGGTGACTACCTAGTTATGTTGATCCAGGAGAAATCCTATGAAGCAGGCAGAGGAGGAAGAGGAGGAGAAAAAGGAGAAGGAGAAGGAGGAAGAAGAGGAGGAGGAGGAGAAGCAAAAAGGAGAAGAAAGGGAAGGAGGAGGAGAAGGAAGAAGGAGGAGGAGGAGGAGGAAGAGGAGGAGGAGGGGGGGAGAAGAAGGAGGAGGAGAAGGAGAAGGAGGAGGAGAAGGAGAAGGAGAAGGAGGAGGAGGAAGAGGAGGAGGGGGGGAGAAGGAGGAGGAGGAGAAGAAGGAGGAGGAGAAGGAGAAGGAGACAAGGATGATGACACTAGGCATGATGGCGCACGCCTGTGATACCAGTACTTGGTAGGCTGAGACAGGAAGATCACAGGCTTGTAGCCAGCCTCAGCAACTGAGCAAGGCCTTCAGCAACTTGGCAAGACCCTGTTTCAAAATAAAAAATAAGAAGGGCTGGGGATATAGCTCAGAGGTATAATGTCCCTAGGTTCAACCCCCAATACCAAAAAAAAAAAAAAAGAAAGAAAGAAAGAAAGAAAGAAAAGAAAAAGAAAGAGCTAAGTAAGCTAAGTAGACATCAATGGCCACACACTCAAAGGGAGACAGACTTCAAAGAATCTATCCAGGAAAGCTGGCCGCAGTGATGCATGCCTGCAATTCCAGTATTTGGGAGGCTGAGACAAGAGGATTGCAGGTTCAAAGCCAGCCTCAGCAACTTAGTGAGACCCTGTTTCAAAATAAAATAAAAAGGGCTGGGGGTGTAACTTGGAGGTAGAATGCCCCTGGGTTCAACCCCCAGTACCAAAAAAAAAAAGGAAATTCAGGGAAATCACTAAATAAATAAATAGTAAATAACACTTCCCAGAGTGGAGGGAATAAGAGCTGAAAGTTGCTATAATTTACCCTCCAAAATGTCCAATTTTCAACAAAATTTATGAGACAATAAAAAATACCAAAACAATAAGAGAAAAGAGGAATGTATGACCCATACACTAGGGTAAGAATAGTTAACAGAAATCATCTTGAGGGGACCAGATGCCAAATAAAGATGTCAAAGAAACTATTATAAATAAAAATTTAAACCTGTGAAAACGATGATGAAAGAATTAAAGGAATTTTGGTATCACTATGGTCTGAATTGTTTGTTTCCCCCAGGCACCAGTGCGAGGTGTTAGAAGGTAGGCTCTTTGGGAGGCAATGATGTCCTGAGGGAAGAGCCCTGTGATGAAGAGGGCCCAGAGCTGTCTTGGCCCTTGCACCAGGTGAGGACACAGCAGGGTGTCTGAAGCCTGAACCCCTGAATGGGGCCCTCACAGAGCCCAGCCCTGCTGCCACGAGTGAGAAACCAGTTCCTGTTGTTTACAAACTATGGTAGTTTGTTATAGCAGCCCAGACAGACCGAGGCGGACATTAAGGACTCACCAAGTAGAGAATGTTAATAAAAAGAAGTTACTTTTGTTTTTTTGTTTTGTTTGGTTTTGGTTTTTGGTATTACAGATTGAACTCAGGGCCTCATACATGCTAAGCACACACTCTACCACCTATCTACACACCAGCCTAGAAATTACTTTAAAAAATGGAATATACAGAGTTGAAGAATACAGAAATTGTAATGAAACATCTAGAGGGGCTCAAAAGAAAATGTGAAGTGACAAAAAAATAGAATTGACTTGAAGATAGAAAATAGAGATAATCCAATCTGAAGGAAGGAGGGAAATGAAAGAAGAAAGAAAGAAAAGGAAAGAAAGAAAGAAAGAAAGAAAGAAAGAAAGAAAGAAAGAAAGTTGACTATCGCCTCTGATGTCCATCTGTGGAACACATTAAGCACACTCAGATATGTATAATGGGAGTTCCAGAAGGAAATGAGAATAAATAAAATATTAGACAAAGTCAGGCAATGTGGCACATGCCTGGAATCCCAGTACTTGGGAGGCTGAGGGAGGAGGATCTCAGTCTCAAGGCTAGAGCCTGGTAATTTAGTGAGACTCAGTTTCAAAACTAAAGAATAAAAAGGGCTGTGGTGAGGCTCAGTGATAGAATGCCTCTGGGTTCAATCCCCAATACCCCTTCCCCCAGTAAACAAATAAATTAAATAGTAGAAGAAATAATGGTCAAAGTTTCTGAGATTTAATGAAAGTATTAATTGGTAGAACCAAAAAGCTCAAAGAATTCCAGGTGGGAATTCCACACCTGGAGATATCATAATCAAATTATTGAAAGCCAAAAACACGGGAAAAAAAACATGAAGTAGCAAGAAAAATCAACCTCTTGATTTCAAAGGAATCACATTAACATTACCAACGAACTTCTCATTAGAAATAGTGGTGACAAGCCCGGCGTGGTGGCGCACGCTTGTAATCCCAGTACTTTGGGAGGCGGAGACCGGAGGATCCGGGTTCGCGGCCAGCCTCAGCTCTCTCCCTGTCTCTCTCTCTCTCTCTCTCTCTCTCTCTCTCTACTTAGTGAGGCCCTCCGCAACTTCGTGAGACCTGGTTTCAAAATAAAGTATAAAAAATAGGGCCGGGGGTGTAGGGCGGAGGTAGAACGCCCCTGGGTTCAATCCCTGGTACCGCAAAAAAAAAAAAAAAATAGTGGTGACAGGTGTGGTGGCGCACACCTGTAATTCCAGTACTTTGGAGGCTGAGACAGGAGGATCATAGGTTCAAGGACAACCTCAGCAACTTAGTGAGACCCTCAGCAACATAGTGAGACTCTATTTTGAGGGGGAAAAAAAGCTGGGCTTGGTAGTGCACACTTGTGGCTGTGGCAGGAGGATCACAGGTTCAAAGCCAGCCTCAGCAACTTAGTGAGGTTCACAGCAACCTAGTGAGACCCTGTTTCCAAACAAGAAATTAAAAAATTGGGCCAGGGGTGTAGCTTGGAAGTAGAATGCCCCTGAGTTCAATCCCCAGTGCCAAAACCAAAACAAAACAAAACAAAAAACCCCACAAATTGCTGAGAGAAATTAATGAAATGAAATAATTAAGTGAAAATATATTGTGTTCATAATTTGGAAGATTCAATATTTTTTAAGATATCAACTCTTCCATATTGATCTTGGGATTCAATTCAATCCCAATTAAAATTCAAATATATATGTTTTGGTAGAAATTTATAAGCCAGTTCAAAATTTAATATAAAAGCACACAAAAATCTAGGAGAATAAAAACAACTGTGAAAGAGAACAATAAAATTTTAGAGACATTAAAATATTGGATTTTAAGATATTATAAAGCTCCACTAAACAAAAGGTAGGACATTAGTATAAGAATAGATTTGTAGAACAATGAAACAGACTGAAGAGATTAGTGATAGGTAATTCCACATATGCACAATTAATTTGATAATGAGACTAAGGTACTTCATGGGGAAAAGTATCCTTCCTTCTTTCCTTCCTTCCTTCCTTCCTTCCTTTCTTCCTGTGGTACTGGAGATTAAACCCAGGGGGCACTCTACCTCTGAGCTACACCCCAGCCCTATTTTATTTTTTATTTTGAATAGAGGATCTCACTAGGTTGCTGAGAATCTCGCTAAGTTGCTGAGGCTTAGTGAGATTCAAACCTGCAATCCTTCTGTCTCAGACTCCCAAGTATTGGGATTACAGGTGTGCACCACCACACCTGCCTCTCTCTTTCTCTCTCCCTTCCTCCCCCCTTACTTCCTTCCATTCTTCTTTCTTTTTTTTTGTGTGTGTGGTACTGGGGATTGAACCCAGGGGCATTCTACCTATAAGCTACACCCCTAGCCCTTTTTATTTTTTATTTTGAAACAAAGTCTCTCTAAGTTGCTGAGACTGGCCTTGAACCTGCAACCCTCCTGTCTCAGCCTCCCCAAGTACTGTGATTACAAGTGCATGCCACCATATCTGGCTCTTCCTTTCTTAACAAATAATACTGAAATAACTGGATAGAAGATATTAATTATATGGAAAAATGAATGTTGACTCATAATACTTCACCATACCAAAAAATGTTGACTTAAGTAAAAAATTAAAATTATGAAACTTCTAGAAGAAAAATTGGGGGCAGACAAAAGTTTCTTAGAACACACAAAAAGTAAATAAAAAGAAAAAGTTGATGAACTGTATTAAAAGTCTTCTTTTCATAATATGATGTAAAACAAGCTATACACTAGGAGAAACAAAATTAGAAACAATTTAGTCTTGTTTGTTTAATAAATTTGAGGATTTGAATATCCTGTGCTCCAGCAATTCCAATTTAGAGAAACTCCTATGTGCTTCTGGCATACAAAGGTGGGAGTCTGTATAGGTTAAAAGTGACCTTGCAAGATGTAACCCAAGGAAATCCAAATTCAGTCAACTGTCTCACTTTTTCTGTATTCACAACTACATAAGGGCAATGAGGACTGGTTTCCAAGTGAGGACCAAGGCTTCGTAAGACTTCGTTTCACACAGGATTCCACTGGAGTAAGTGAGCAGTACTTACCACTCACCTGAAGTCAGAATACTATAGAGGTACATGCATGTCCATGTTCCTAGAGGCACAATTCACAACAGCCAAATTACAGAGCCAGCCGAGGTGTTCATCAACAGATGAATGGACTACAAAACTATGGTATATACACACAATGGAATTCTACTGAGCTGAAAAGAAGAAAATTATGCCATTTGCAGGAAAATGGACGGAACTAGAGAATATTATGTTCAGTGAGATTAGCCAGTCTCAGAAAGCAAATGATTGTATATTTTCTCTCATATGTGGAAGCTAGGGAGAAATTGGGAAACAAAAGGGACTTCAGATAAAAGAGGAGAGACCCCAGGGGAGGGATGGAGGGGGCTGGGAAGGGGGAAGGAGACTTGATGAAAGAAACAGTTTAAATAATGCTAGTACATGTACAAAATTATCAATGCCAGTACCAATAGCATGTATGGGGAAGGGGAGGGAATGGGGCGGGATCCGGAGGGAAGCACCCCCAGTGCTGTGCATGTGTGTTCCTATCACTCTGAGCCTCATTATGATGTATAATTACAATGCACCAATAAAAGTATATTTAAAAAGAAAATAGCATATGATATATAAAAATTATTAAAACAGAAGCAAAAAGCTGGGTGTGGTGGCACATGCTTGTAATCCCAGTACTTGGGAGGCTGAGACTGGAGGATCAAAGGTTCATGGCCAACCTCAGCTACTTAGTGAGGCCCTCCACAACTTAGTAAGACCCTGTTTCAAAATAAATAATAATAAAAATATAGGGCTGGGGTGTAGCTCAGAGGTGGAATGCCCCTGGGTTCAATCCCCAGTTCTGAAAAAAACCAAAAAAACAACAAACAAACAAACAAACAAAAACAAAACAGACGCAAAGTAAGTTATCTTTAAAGTTAAGGATCTGGAATAATCTAATTCCTAAAAAATAGTTTAATATGCCATTTTGACAAAATTTCTACTGGTATTTCTTCAGATTCTAATACTAAGGACAACACAATGGTTTGGATAGCCCATGGAGATGATGAAGATGATGATGATAGTAGTAGTGTCATGGGGAGACAGGATGACTTCTTGTGGGTTCTTGGCTCCAATGTCACCAGTCAGAGATAAAGGCATAGGTTTAATTTAAGAAAGGTGGGGAAACACATACACAGGCCATCTCAAGGGTGTGAGAGCCGCAGCAGACCGCAGCTGTGAGGGGCTCAGAGAGGCATGAGGGCTGAGGCATGAGGGCTGCTGTTCAGGGCAAAGAGAGACTGAGAGTGAGAGAGAGACTCCCCTCTCAGGTCCTTACAGTCTTTTCTTATAAGCCCCCTGGAGAAAGGGGGGTGGCCAGGCCCACTACGGGAAGTGGGGGACCATGGCGGAGGGCAAAGGATTCCCTCTGGAGAGATTTTCCAGGAGCGGAGACAGGGAAGTGGGTGGGAGACAGGGAAGTGGGTGGGAGACAGGGAAGTGGGTGGGAGACAGGGAAGTGGGTGGGAGACAGGGAAGTGGGTGGCCAGCAGGGTGTAACAACAGGTGTGACTTTTTGGAGTTCTGGTGGAAGGTGAAGCTCTTTCTCTAGAATCTAATCGCCTCAGGAATTTTAGATGTGAAACAAGCCTGCCATTTGGCTCTTCAGGCAAGTCCCTGGCAAGCCCTGCAGAAGCTAAGGGTTTTAGATTTTTTAAAACTGTATTTTTCTTTTTTTCTCCCAATTTGTCTCCTTTCTGCCTAATATTTTATTTCTTCTATTCTACCTCATCAGTAGTAGTAATTGGGACTTATTCTATATACTCCAAGTATATTTTTCATTAGTAAGAGTGGAAAAAAAAGAGGGAGGCCACATTCAGTTTTTTCCAGTCTGGGAAGAATGACCATAGGCTGCCTCTGTATCTTTAGAGGATTCTGTCTCTGAACCTAGGACTGACCAGATGGTTTTTTTTTTTAAATATTTTCTTTGAAGAGGTGAAAACCTTTTTCAAGTGCACAAATAAATTATGTCATCCTCAATATCCAAAGCATGAAAGTAGACTGTTCTGGTTGAAGTGGATCATGGTGGCAGACCACTGAGCTTAGTTAGATTTGTCCACGAGAAATTGCCCTAGAGGAACTTCAGAAAATCCTCGGGCTGCATAGAGCACATTTTGAAAAATAGTGAACTGCAGAACAGCTCTAAAGCCCACTCCAGCACTGCAGCACCCACGTGATGTAGGATAGAACCTGTGTTCTTCTCTTTCTTAAATCCCACTCTCCTATCCCTACCCTGCTCAAAACAATAACAAAGCCCCCAAACTTTGATAATAGAATCTTCCCATTTCTTCTTTTAGGGACATTATGCCCCCACCTTTTCCATCCATGCCCTCTGGTTTCCAGGTGTCTTAAGGATGCCCTAGACAGAATCCTGTTGGCATGTGTGAGTGTGTGCTGCGTGTGGTTTTTCTCAACTGGTACTCGAAGCCCCCTCTTTGACTTTCTCCCCTTCTTCATAATTTCCAATTCATAACGTTCATGACTCAACTAGACTTTGAAAGGAAAAGTAAAATAAGTGAATGGTTAACGGTGTCCTGGCTTCCACGTGGGAATGCTTTCCCAACACAAGTCTCTATGCTCTGCAGAGTACAGAGGTCATGGAGGGCCTTCAGCAATGATTTTGTCCCTGATAATGCCCACCTTGGCCCCCAGGCCATTATGGATTTTTATGACTATTCTTACAGTGTATCATCTCTCTCTGTGCTGCTAGAATGGGCTGTTAAAAAACAAAACAAAACTTTGAAGAGCAGGGATACTTGATGTAAAAACCACAAAAAATATTTTCCAATGCCAACCTTTTTTCTTTCTTTTTTTTTTCTTTTTTTGAAACTGGGGATTGAACCCAGGGGCATTCTACCTCTGAGCTACACCCCAGCCCTATTCTACTTTTTGTTTTGAAACAGAGTATTACTAAGTTGCTGACGTTCTCTCTAAGCTGCTGAGGCTGGCCTCAAACCCTTGATCCTCCTGTCTCAGCCTCCCAGGTACTGGAATTACAGGCATATGCCACAGCGCTGGGCTCCTATGCCAATCTTTCTGAGGGCAAAATGACCTGGGTTTTCCTGTTATATAAACTCTTTTCTTTAATTTAAGAAGTACTTGAAACTGTCATGGGGAGATGGGATGACTTCTCGTGGGTTCTTGGCTCCAGTATTGAAGAAGAATTTCAGCACACATCAGTCAGAGATAAAGGCACAGGTTTAATTTAAGAAAGGTGGGGACACACATACATGAGCCATCTCTAGGGTGTGAGAGCCGCAGCAGACCATGGCTGGCAGGGGCTCAGAGGGGTGCAGAGAGATGCATGTGGGCGGCTGTTCAGGGCAGAGAGAGACCGAGAGAGAGACCCTCTCGGATCCTTACAGTCTTTTCTTACATGCCCCCTGGAGAAAGGGGGGTGGCTAGGCCCACAGGAAGTGGGGGACCATGGGATGGCAGCCTCTTCTTTGAAGCTTCAAGCTAGACAAAAGGTGTTGAGATAGGACTCTCAGGGACCCTGGAGGCTGGGGACCCGAGGCTTGGAGACTTGGAGACATGAAGTCTGGTGGCCAGCAGGGGTGTAAGGCTTTTTAACAACAGGTGTGACTTTTTGGAATTCTGGTGGAAGGTGAAGCTCTTTCTCTAGAATCTAATAGCCTCAGGAATTTTAGATGTGAAAGAAGCCTCGCAGGGCAAGCTAAGGAGTATTTTAGATTTCCTTTTTAAAACTATATTTAGCCGGGCCTGGTGGCACAGGCTTGTAATCCAGGGGGTATAGCTCGGAGGTAAAACGCCTCTGGGTTCAATACCACACAAAAAAAGGGGTGTTCTACCTCCAAGCTACATCCCCAGCCCTATTTTTTATCCTTTATTTTGAAACCGGGTCTCACGAAGTTGCGGAGGGTCTCACTAAGTAGCTGAGGCTGGCCGCGAACCCAGATCCTCGGGTCTCTGCCTCCCAAGTACAAGCGTGCGCCACCACGCCCGGCTAACTTAGCAGCTTTTTACCAGGAGTGCTATGGTGGCCATAGCCTTTACATGACACTGAATCTAATTGTTTAGAAAAATAAGCCACAGGCCTTGGGATATCCCCTACTTTGGAAGAGGACTCCCAGTGCCATACCTTGATTTTACAAAATCCAGCTATACCCAGGAAAGTCATAAGCTGTATTTTGGCTTGGGGTTTTAATGGCACGATTTGGGTTGTCAAATGTTTTACCACCTCTAATTATCTTTGCCTAAAGATGATCATAATACAATTTAGAGATACACAAATATAATACACAAATATAAACCCTAAAAATATTACTATTTATAATTTTTGATTAGAGGACATCAGATTGGTAAAGTGTTTTCTTAAGTTTTGCATTTTAGAAGACACTTAGTAAACACAAAGATATTTAACTTATAAAGGAGCCAGTAATAATTAACACTATAGTTACATAGAAGTTAACATATTAACTTAACCTTAACATATATTAACCATTGGAGTGAAATTTAGAATTTGTGGTTTAGTAATATAACTATAATTACAAGTCTATGTAGGTAAACAGCATAGAACAAAATTAAAGAATAGCTCTAGACTTTTTATAAGCTTAGAGTACAGCATTAATGATCAGAAATAAGCTTATTACCTGATAGACGGTTGTTTCTCTATTATAAAATAATAAGACACTCAGTCAAGGCAAACAGATGTAAACCAGGTCTTAATGATGGATTTTGAATGGTATTAAACATAGATGACAGAAGTTTAGTAACTCAAGTTATAGATATAATGTATACTGTATAAAGAGATCACTTAAAACCCATCGGTTAACTTGTGTATGTCTCTTTAACTTTTATAAACTTTATAACTTTAATTATATTTATAATTATAATTATATTTATAACTTTAATTATATTTAATGTTATAAAACATTTAGATGAACCCAGATATAGAGCATATTTAACTCTCAGGTATATATATATATCTATCTATATATATATCTATATATATCTATGGTCACAGATATATAGGGTGTCAAATATAGTAACCCAAAGTTATAAACCCTGATTTTGCTAAAAAGCAGCTTGCTAGGTAATCAGAGATACTGTCTCTGTTTACTAACACAAGAGATTATTTTGCTAAAACACAACCTTTAAGCTAAGCTGGTTCTTAGTAAATGTTAAAGGTGCAAAAAAAAAAAACAACCTTAGGAGATGGCATCTTTGGCATGGGGCATCTGGGTAAAGTCTCAAAACTTTTTCCTTTTTATAATACCTTCTTATACCTATGAATATCTCCTATTATTTATTGGGTTCCCCTCTGTCTTAGCATATTTTTAACTTACATTTAAAACAATTTTAAGATAAAGCACTTAACACTTAGATAAAAAACACTTAATAATGTTTTAATAGTTGTCTATCAAAACACAGCCTAAGAAATTTAGCTTTATATATTTACATATTAATCAGAAATTTAACTCAGTAACTTATGTTTACTTAACATTCTAAAGAAGGTAATCTCAAACTACTCCTTACATATATAAACACACTTAATAGACTTAAATATATTGTCTTTTGCTGATGTTAAGCCAAGATTATTTTATATTTGGCAATTGATGTTTAGCTTTAACTTACTTATTTCTGAGGGCAAAATGACCTGGGTTTTCCTGTCATATAAACTCTTTTCTTTAATTTAAGAAGTACTTGAAACCACTAGCATAGAAATGCATATTAATAATGCAATTCTGATTACTGAAAGGGAAACACCCTTAAGTTTTCTTATGGGATATGGTCCCTACTCTGTTGTCAAGTCTGCTGTAGTGTGGTTCACTGGAATTAAATTAAGAGATGTTAACTGGGAAACCCAATAAAGCCAATTTTAAGAATAGTTTACTGAGCCAGGTACAGTGGTGCAGGCCTGTAACCCCAGTACTTGAGAGGCTGAGACAGAAGGATCGCAGGTTCAAGGCCAGTCTCAGCAACTTGGCGAGACCCTGTTTCAAAATAAAAAATAAAAAGGACTGGGAGTGTAGCTCATATGTAGAATGCCCCTGGGTTGTTCAATACCCACTACCAAACAAACAACAACAAAAACCAGTTCACCATATGATACATTGAACATGTTGCAAATACTGCTTTCTTTGCCATACATCTGTGTGTGTGTGTGTGTGTGTGTGTGTGTGTGTGTGTGTATACATATACATATAAAATTAATAGCCTTTATTTTTTGAGCCATTTGAGGTTTATAGAAAAATTAGCGCAAAGGACAGAGAGAGATGAAGGGAGTCGGCTTCACTTCCGGGTCCCTCTTCCGTGATCTGCTGTGGTCCTCCCAGTGGGGACATCTGGAAGCCATGCTGCAGCCCCAGTGGAGGAGGGCCCAGGAACAGAGCAGTGGGGAGGAGGGTGGAGAGTGGATCTGGACAGGGTTCAAGCTCTTGTGTACACTGTGGGACTCTGGACAGGGTAGGGAAACTCCTTTATTCCATATTCCCACCTTACTTTGGAGATAATAGCACTTTTCAACCTCCTCATTACTTCTTGGAAAGACTTTCAACAAGCTTTGTTTGTCTTGTTCATGATATTGCTGATTAAAGATGCACTATAAAATTGTACCAGAGGACCTTTTTCAGAGTAGAATGAATCAATTATAGTAGTTCACTGCACTCAGAAGAACTAATAAGTGAAGAAGGGTTTTTGTTTTGTTTTGTTTTGTTTTTTGTGGTACTGGGGATTAAACCCAAGGGCAGTCTACCTCTGAGCTATACCCCAGCATCCCCTTTTTTAATTTTTTAAATTTTGAAACAGGATCTTACTAAGTTGCTGAGGGTCTCGCTAAGTTGCTGAGGGTCTCACTAAATTGCAGAGGCTGGCCTCAAACCTGCGATCCTCTTGTCTCAGCCCAAGTACTGGGATTATAGGTGTCTTCCACCACACCCAGCCAAAATTAGGTTTTCAGTAAGAAAGGCTGGGAGACCCCTGAGCATACTGATCACTATGCCTCAGAGAAAAGGTTAGCTATTTTAAGCCAAACTGCCAGATAGCACAGGGGGAAAGGCAGAGTTGCAAACAGGGCCAGGTCCTGCCATGAATGACTAAGCAGGGAACAATGTGCGGAGGAACCTACTGTGGGTCACTCCGCAGACCCTGCGGCTGGTGTGTGCCTGTGCAAGCAGCAGGCGCACACCTGCGGGAAGGCAATGATGTGGGCTGGCGGAGGGCACAGGACATACAGATGCAAGACCTGCCAACACCTGTGCAAGCCGTCCTGGCAGAAGTGCCATCTCACCGCTTAATCAACCTGATTCTTACATCGTAAGAACTAGTGTCACCAGTGGACATCAGAACCTGTGCCGGACAAGCCACAGCAGCCAAGTCACAGAGCCAAGCCCAGTGACCATCAGCGGATGAATGGCTAAAGAAAATGTGGTATATACACACAATGAAACAAGCCATAAAGAACAAAAGCATATTATTTGCAGGAAAATAGATAAAATGGGGAAGTCATGCTGAGTGAGATCAGCCGGGCTCAGAAAATCAAGGGCTGCGTGTTTTCTCTCACATGTGGAAGCTAGAGAGAAAAAAGGAGAGAAAGGGGACCTCGTGGAAAGGAGGAGACACCAGGAGAGTAGTGAAGGGGGAGGGGAGGCACAGGGAAGGACACAGTCCAAATAATGTTATATGCATATATGAATGCATCACTAGGAATCTCACTATCGTGCATAATAAACAATGTTATATGCATATATGAATGCATCACTATGAATCTCACTATCGTGTATAATAAATTTTTAAAAAATAATGTGTGTTGGGGCAGGTGCAGTAGCACATGCCTGTAATTCCAGTACTTAGGAGGCTGAGACAGGAAAATCACAAGGTTGAGCCCAACCTCAGCAACTTAGCGAGACCCTCAGCAACTTAGCGACACCGTTTCATAAACAAAAAGGGCTGGGGGTGTAGCACAGACATAGAGGTAGAGTACCCTTGGGTTTGATCCCCAGTACCAAAATAAATAAATAATGTGTGCTGGAAATACAGAAAATAGGATAACGAAGCATGATACAATGGAAATGCATCCATATTTGTTTTGTACTGTATATTTGTACTTTGAATCTTTCAATAAAATTTTATGTAATATTTGTGTAATAAAAAAAGAAATGTTTCACCAGGCACAGTGGCACATGCCTGTAATCCCAATACTTTGGAGGCTGAGACAGGACGATGATTGCACGTTCAAGGTCAGCCTCAGCAACTTAGTGAGACCCTGTTTTGAAATAAAAAATAAAAAGGGCTGTGGTGTAGCTCGGAGGTAAAATGCTCCTGCGCTCAATCCCCATTATCATTTCCAATGTTTCTATTACTCCTCAAACACTATAGAGGATGGCAGAGGTTCTTAACTCTCGTATATCAAATCACCTTTGCTAACATTTAAAATCCTAGATGCCCGAATATAACCTTAGACTTAAGAGTAAAAATCCGCACAGATAGTCAGCCTGTGTGGAAGTTCCCACTTGCTCTGGATTGGGTTGGTTGGGTTTCCTGCTCCACAGTAATTCCGACAGGCAGGGAGCTGGAGGACGGCTAAGGGACGTGGCGCCACGTTTTGCCCTAGTTTCATCCTGGCCTTGTTGGGGCGACACGTACTCAGATCCTGGCGGCACTGCCATCTCCTAGGAGACTCGGGACAAATAAGTTCCTCTCCTCAGGCCTCAGTTACCTCAGCAAGGCAGATGTCATCTTGGTACCGGAGAATCAGGTAAGATAATACACAGAGTTTCTAGCACAGAATGTGGCCCCTGGTGACTACTCAATGAAAAGGTTAATATTAATTAGCTATATAGTCACCCACACGCTGGTGTTCACCTATTTATAGCAAAATAATTATAGTTGTACGGACTTATTTCATTATGGCAATAAGCTCCACATTATATTTTATAGATTCAGGTTTTTTTTTCTCACACCTTTTCATATTTATTAATTCGAAAGCAAAGCTTGTGTTGGAGGAATTGACTTTGTGAAATGATAAAATTTCAGGTATGAGATAAGAGAATAAAAAGTGCTATCCAGTCTTAGCAACTTAGTGAGACCCTGTTTCAAAATAAAAAATAAAATAGGGCTGGGGGTGTAGCTCAGAGGTAGAATGCCCCTGGGTTCAATCCCCAGTACCCCACCTCTCACACACAAGTGCTGTCCAACTTTATTTTTGAGTTTGCATGTGTGTGTGTATGTGTATACTAGGAATTAAACCCTGGGGATTTCTACCACTGAGATACATCCCCAGTACTTTTAATTTTTTATTTTAAGATAGGGTCTTACTAAGTTGCCCAGGCTAGGATCAAACCTGTGATTTTCCTGTCTCAGTCTCCCAAGTATAGGAATTATAGACATGTGCCACTATGCCTGGCCCCCAGCCCTATTTTATTTTTTATTTCAAAACAGGATCTTGCTAAGTTACTATACACTGGCCTTGAACCTGGGACCCTCCTGCCTCAGCTTCCCAAGTACTGAGATTACCAGCACGGTTTACCTCGTGCCTGGCTTCTTGAACTCATTTTAAATGCTGGCAGTTTCTTTATCTCTAAGTAGTGATTCAAATCATTAAGTAGCAATGAATAGAAGAACTCGTAGGACGAAAGTTTCATGCATTTATAAGTGCAGCAGAGTCTTGTCTGCTTTTGTGTTCTGAGCTGGTGCTGTTTTCTTGGAATTCTTTAATTCCAATATGATTGGAAAAGTTGACTCAAGTTGCACTACCTGACTATGAATCCTGGCTTTGTCAAGTATTAGCTGTGTGGAGTTAGGCAAGTTATTTAACCTCTCTGGTCCTCAGATTCCCATTTGTAAAATGGTGATGTAATAGTACCTAGCTCACAGAGTTCTTGTGGGTATTGAACACATTTTTCAGTGACGTGCTCAAACCTGGCCTGGCACACAGTGCGGTCCTACATTAAGTGTTCACTATTCTTATAATTTCTCCATTCTTAGGTGGGAACTGACACAGAGCAAGTCTGAGTTGTGGAACAGAGTTAAAGGGACAAGAACAATTTTATTTTGTGTAAGAACTCTTAGAATACTGCTGACAAAGTAGGAGCCATTTTAGTGATGATTTCAGGCTGCAAATTTAGAACATGTGTGCTGATTCCCCCCAGGAAGTCTGGTCTTAGTTATTAAAAACAAGAGACTGTGGTCAAATTCTGCTCAGCTGAACTCTGCTGCAAACTCTTATTCTCAAACACCTTAATACTAAGGCCCTCATTTCTTCCTGCCACACTGCTCTTTCCAGGGCCTAGAACAAAGATCCGGGACAGGGCAGTGCCCCAGGGCTATTAGGGCCCCAGCTGCTCCTTACATCTCTGGGCCTAAGGCATGGAAGAGAGCCACTGGTTGCTGTGGGGGAGGATGTGGGGGAGGGCTGCTCTAACAGAGTGTGACCTTTGAGAAAGGGAAGGGCTAACTTCTAGTCATTCTCCTGGGAGAAAGCTGGAGGATAAGTGCTCCCAATTCACCTTCTATCCTCCCTTCTTCCCATCAGCCAGGCCTAACGTATCAGCTTCCCAGAGCACACAGTAGGTTCAGAGTGGTGTTGAGTGGACCAAGGATAGCAAAGTAACACCGCAAAGCACAATACAGATTTATTGAATGCTTGCTTTAATTTTAAGACATTCTGCTCAAAGAAGGGAAGGCATCATTTCCCACTCAAATATAAATTCAACACAGATCCTGCCCTCCTTAACTTTGTGGACCAATGGGTAAGAGACACCATATGCATTAATAATTAAAATGGGAATAGACAATTCCAGGAATGATTTAGATATTGTGCCATGGGATTGTCAGAGGAAAGAGGGTTGAGAGTGGTGATGGTGGGCAATGGGTAAACAAAAACTTCACTAGGAAAATAGTTTTGAGGGTTTTTCTTTGTACTGGGAATTGAACCCAGGGGTGTTCTACCTCCGAGCTACACCCCCAGCCTTATTTTATTTTTTTATTTTGAAACAGAGTCTCATTAAGTTGCTGAGGCTGGCCTCAAACCTGCAACCCTCCTGTCTCAGCCTCTCAAGTTTTAGGATTACAAGTATGCCCCACCACACCTGGCAGAAAAATAGAATTTATATTGGGATTTACAGGATGGTTAGAATTGAGGTATATGGAGATGAGTGTTTTAGGCAGAGAAAACAGCATGGAAGTGAGAGATCTGGGGCATGGAATCAACGCAGCCAAGGTATGAGAAGGGAAATACTGATGATTACGTGCACGTGCAGGCTGGATATGCCTTGGGTCCCAGTTCCAGATTGTCACCTTGTACAAGACAGGAGATTGGTTCATCTTAAACATGGTGATGGCGTTGTAATGCTTCTCTATGTAGAAACTGATTTTTTAAATCAGAGACTCTACTGAGCCAAATGGACAACTTTAACCCTGAACCATTCCCACATTGAAAGTACATGGAGCCAGAGTGGCTGCATTGCCAAAGTATTTGCTGACTAAGCTTCTTTTAAATGACACTGAATGAAGAATGACTCAAAACCTTCCTTACTATGCAAACTGCACAATATTTACACTGTAACATGCATATGGAGGAAAACCTGTGTTGCACGTTTGATCTTCAGATGGAGCAAAATTTTATCCTCTGATTATCTCTCAGGAGTAAGATCTATACAGTTAGAAAAAGGGAGCAAAAGCAATACGAGAGATTTTTTTTACATTGGTGGGGCTGCTGGGGTGGGTATAGTATACCAAGTTGTAGTGGAAACAACCTCAGCTTTGGATGGAAAGCCACAGACCTCAAATTCCAGTGCCATCATTATGTGGTCAGGGGCAGTGCCAGGAGGCAGCAGAAAACACCGCAGTTCACAAGCCAACTGGTTATCAATACATGTGGCCTTTTCTTTATGTGGCATAAAGAGTTAGCCCTTTTTGAAACTGGACTCAGAATTTCAGCAGCAAAGCATATTTAGCCAGTTTATTGATTTGCATATTTCCATTAGACAAATGCTTGGGTTACATCTCCAAATCTGCTCAGGCATCATTTTCCCAGGGTAGAGCTCATCATTCCAAGTGTAGTTTTATTCCACGAATTTGTCGAACTTCTCTATCTTATGCCAAAATAAGAAACAAAGCAAAACAAAACAAATTTCTAAGTGCGAGATAAAAGCCAGAGGTTAGCAGTCTTGGATGCCTGGACAGGCCCCAGTGCTGGATTTTTGTGCACGTAAGCCGTTCTGGCCGGGTGTGTACCACAATTTATGTTTTCTTAAGTTGCGAGTCCTAATTAGCTCCCTAGCTCCCTTCTCCTACTGGCTGGATGCAGAAGGTTGGGAGGAGGTCACTATGTGCCTGCCTCAGAGGCAGCTGTTGAGCAAGAAAAGCCTTCCTGGGAATTGTTAGAGCTAGCTAAATAAAATGTAAAAACCAGGGGGGAGGGGGTAAAGGCTATGCATTCAAATTAGTAAGATAATCGCACACCTTTATCATCAACACATTAGTAAATCAGTCTAGTTTACAGTCTACTTTTATCTCCAATAGGGATGAATTCTAGAAATAGAGAGGTTGCTTTTAACAATTTGCTTCCAAGTTAATCTTTCTGCCAAATAAGTAAATATTTAAATAATAGTTACTATTTCAGCCTAACATTACGAAGCGTAACCCCACTTGATGACATGGGTGCCCTATGATTTCATGTCAACCATTCCCTCAAACTGTGCTCCCTTCTCTCTGTCTCCATATGTTACATGTTTCTCTCCCCTTACCCTCCTTATCCATTTTGACTATCAAGTCTTTGCTTCTTTTCATTCCTGAACTCATGATTTCTCTTGACTTCCACATCATTTACTCTCCTGTGGACATGCAAAGCATGGCTTGTAACCTGCCCACATAGTCTGTTGATGAACCAGCTAGTTACAAGGTTGTTGAATCAAATCTAGATGTTTTGATGATCAAATTTAGTCTTGTTTTCACCGAGTCAGTTTACCTTCATGCCTAGAGAATTGACTGTATTCATGCAAAAATTTCTAATCCAAGAAAGTTAGTAAGTAATATTTTCGTGAATATCAACATAATTTTAGGATGCCGAAAGAGCTGAATTAATTCAAATGACCAAAACATTGAGCATTGAACCAAAAAGCTGTATCTCTACTATTAAATGTACAAAGAAAAGATGAATTTTTTAAAAACACGTTCTCAAAATGTTCAGTTTGGGTCTGAGGGACTTTGAGAGTCTAATAATGAGGATAACGATTCTATCTAACATTTCTTCATCATGGATTCCCTTAACCTTCCTAGCATCCCCATGAGGTATATGCATATTATTACCACTCCTGTCTTATTGATAGGGAAGGAGTTTATGAATGTTAAATAACTTGTACAAGGTCGCATGGTTGAAAAAGAAGGAGCCAGCATTATTACATAGGTCACCTGGCCTGACTGCAAACCCTGTGTTTCCAGTTGAGAGGTTATGTCTGGGCCAAATCTACTTCACATAGTTCAGGCCTTCCAAGAAACTCTGCATTCCCCAGCATTGTTCTTTAAATATGGTTGTTTTGTTTTGTTTTGTTTGTTTGTTTTGGTGGTGGTATTGGGGATTGAACCCAGGGGCATTCTACCTCTGAGCTACACCCCCAGCCCTATTTTTATTTATTTTATTTTGAAACAGGGTCTCACAAGGTTTCTGAGAGTCTCACTACATTTCTGAGGCTATCCTGGAAGCTGCAATCCTCCTGTCTCAACCTCCCAAGTACTGGGATTACAGGTGTGAGCCACCATGCCCAGATCCTTATGTAGTAGATATTAATATTGTGATAGAAAAGAAAAAAGTACTAAATTGGAAGGCTGAGATTTAGTCCCCCTCCCTGGTGTTACAGGAGAGTATCCCCATAGTCTGACTTCAGGGGCAAAAGGAAGCTGATATGCAGGCTTATTTCTTTAATCAGTGGCTGATGGCCCAGGTAGTTAAAGAGGGAAAGAAACTTTATTACATCATCTAACAGGTGCATATCGGGGGCTCTCCTGCTAGAGCCAAGCTGTGCCACTTCCCTCCAGTCCCCTCAACACAGAGAGTTCGTCTTGTCTCTTCTTTATCAAGCAAATGATTTGCTTACGTTCTGGGAGGGCCCCCTGCTGCGGGCTGGTCTCCAAGCCACCACCTGGAGAGAGGCTGTCCACTACTCACAAGGCACCAGACTGGCGAGGGAGCAGGAAAAACCCTTTTCTTAAAGCACATATGTCACACAGGAAGTGACCATCAATCACTGGCTGTCACATTCCATCCTCTGTAAGCCTGCCCGCCTGTTTATGTCCTTTGTCACAAATCTATAAAATGGTAGCTGATGTAGAACTCGGGGCTGGAGCCATATTTCTGAGAAGCGATTCCTGGCTCTGAGTCCTCCAGCAAAATAAACCTTTTTCTTCTTCCCCCACTTGGCATTTGGGTCTATTATTCCAGAGAGTTTCTACAACAATATGAGTGTTATCCTACATTTCAGTTAAGGAAAATGAGGTCTAGAGAGATTAAATAACTTGCTAATGTTACTCAGTAGGAAGTGGTTTCCATCCACACTGAGGCTATGCATAAATATGCCCGTTGAGAGCTCTTTCCAGGCATGCTTGGGTTTGAATTTAGAATCCCCCCCCCAGCCCTCCGGTAACAAGATAGCAATGTTGGAAGTGGGACTTCGCTGCTAAAGAGGGGTTCTTGGGGATGTGGCCTTGGGGATTACAGAAGGTCCTTTCCTCCCTTTGCTCTCTCTCTCTCCCACTGCCATGTCTTGAGCTCCACAGACACCGGCCTCACATGGACTGAACCTGAGATCTCCAAAAAATGTGAGTAAATAAATCTTCCTTCCTCCAAGTTGTGTGGTCAGTTGTCTTGGATTATAGCAATGAGAAGGTTGTCCAACATACCCCCAAAGTCATGTTTTGGGAACTTGATCCCCAGTGTTACACTGGCTGAGAGGAAGTTTAAGTGCTGATCACAGCCCTCATGAACGGGTCAGTGCTATTCATATGGTTAGCCCTGGAATGAATTCCTGATAAAAGGATGAGTTCTTCCTCTTTTGCTTTCTCTCTCCCCCATGTAATGCCAGATACAACCCCTTGACCTTGGACTCCCCAGCCTCCAGAACTGGGAGCCCAATAAATGTTTATAAATTAGCCAGTCTATGGTTTTATATCCAACACCTCCACTTCACACTTCGGCCATTTCTGTTGCTTAATACACCCGGATTCTAATGCTTTGTTATGACAGCCCTAGCAAATTTATATGCTAATTGTTTGACTTTGAATTAACAAAAGGGGGATGATCCTAGGTGGACATAATTTAATCAGAGCTTCCCTTTAAAAGCATTGTAAAGGGTTTTCTTTAGTTGGTAGCAAAAGAGAGAGTCAAGCATGAGAAGGTGATGCACCACAGCCATAGCAGGTAACTGAGGGAAGCTTCTAAGAGGTGACAGCCATCTGACTGAAGCTCTCAGAGGAGATATGAATTCAGACTAGCAACTGCAAGAAACCGGATTCCACCAGCGACCTCAGGGAACCTGAAGTGGGTTATTTCCCAGAGCCTCCAGATAAAAGCCTCACCCAAATGACACCTTGATTTTGAAATTTGATTCCCTGAGCAAGAAAACCAGTTGAGCCCATCCAGACTTCTAACCCATAGAACTGTGATAAGATAAATGGGTTTACAGAGCTGGGTGTGGTGGCACACACCTGTAATTCTAGTACTTGGGAGGCTGAGACAGGATGATCTCAGGTTGGAGTCCAGCCTCAGCAACTTAGCAAGACACTGTTTCAAAATAAAAAGTAATGGTGATGTAGCTTGGAGGTAGAATGCCCCTGGATTAAATCCTCAGTACGTAAAATAAAATAAAATAAAATAAAATAAAATGGTGTACAGATGTCCCTGTATCTATGGGTTCTGCATCCATGGAATCAACCAAATGTGGGTTAAAAGTATTCAGAAAAAAATTGCATCTATACTAAACATGTACAGACATTTTTTTGTCATCATTCCCTATATAATTCAGTTTACTAGTTATTTACATAGCATTTACATTGCATTAAATATTATAAGTAATCTAAAGATAGCCAAGCATGGTGGCACATGCCTGTAATCCCAGTACTTGGGAGGCTAAGACAGAAGGATCACAGGTTCGAGGACAGCCTCAGCAATTAGTGAGACTCTCATCCACTTAGCAAGACCCTGTTTCAAAATAAAAATAAAAATAAATAGGGCTGGGGGTATAGCTTGGTGGTAGAATGCCCCTGGGTTCAATCCCTAGTACACCCCCCCAACACACACACACACACACACACACACACAAAGCAATCTAAAGATGATTTAAAGTACACAGGAAGATGTGGATAGGTAATATACAAATACTCTATTTTATATAAGAGACTTGAGCAGCCACAGATTTTGGTATCCAAAGGGGTCCTGGGACCAACCCCCCATGGAACTAGGGGAATAACTATAGTTTTGTTTTGTAGTATTGGGGATTGAACCCAGGTAGCATTCTACCTCTGAGCTACACCCCAGTCTTTTTATTTTTTTTATTTCGAGACAGAGTCTCACTGAGTTGCTAAGTCCGGCCTCCAACCTGTGATTCTCCTATGCAGCCTCCTAAGAACTAGGATTGCAGGTCTGGCTTAACTATGGTCTTAAGCCACTATTCATGATACAATCTGTTATTTAGCCATAGAAAACAAATACAGTACAAGGTACCTAGAAAGCAACGAGTGCTTCCTTCACTGGTCACTATTCTACATGTTTTACATAAAGTAAAACAACAACAAGAAGATAGCAGCGTTACCTTACCGTGGAGCTGCTGCGGGCCTGCGGCAATAAAGATAAATCATGGTGGGAATTTATGTGGTGTGTGAGGAGCAAGAGCCACATAACAGATGGACAGTAAACAGACACCCATTCAAGAGAAAGCAGGTCCAGTGGGACACACAGAATGGAGTTTAAAACAAATATAATAAATGTCTTTATAAAGATAAGCAAGAACGTTAGGAATGTGAAGCAGGAGTGAGCAGTCGAAAACAACCACTCAGTGATCTTGGAAAAGTACACCAGGGTGGAGACACAGACACAGTAACAGCCAAGCAAACCACGCACGCTGATCCCTCAGTAGCCTGCGGCTGCACTTTGCCAACCGGTGAGAAGGAATGTCCAAGTGCATGGACTTTACTGTGAGAAGCTTCTGAAGGCTGAAAAAGAAAACCAAAAAATACCTTTACAGTAATATAATCTGAATTTTCTCATAAGATAATCTTTTAAGAACAAGAGTTCTTAAAATAGGAATTAAGAAGTATTATATCAAGCCAGGTGTGGTGGCGCACACCTCTAATCCCAGTACTTGGGAGACTGAGACAGGAGGATTGCAGGTTCGAGGCCAGCTTCAGAAATTTAGTGAGACCTCAGCAACTTATTGAGACCCTATTTTAAAATAAAAAATAAAAAGGCCTAGGAGTGTAGCTTAAAGGTACAATGTCCCTGGGTTCAATCTCCTCCAATACAAAAAAAAGTATTAAATCTAATTTACTCTCCCTCCCCAAATATTTCACTGTATTATTGAGGCTAAATAGGCCTATTACGTATGTGCAGGCAACTTATAGAGAAACTTGATCTTAGCCTTGCGACACTGGTGACCTAGTGCACCTCGGTTCCTATGGAGATTTAGGATTGCTAGTGAAGTCAAAGGAGGGCAAATGAAATCATCAATCAGGTTGAAGGACTGGCCAAGTGAGGCTACTCATTCCCCAGTGTCAAGCCTCAGCCAACTTCTGGTCTCTGTTCACCTCCTCTCTGCACAGCTGGTCCCAGGACCCGTCCTGGGGTCGGCAGGAGGGATCCAGCATCCCTACAGCTGGCCTAGCTCTTCCGTGTCCAGTTTCCCTCCAGTTGAAGGAGAGACCAGTCAGGCTTCAGGACTGAGTGCCACTAGAGACCCATCTAGTGCTACAGTGGGGAGGGGTCAGGATGGTGAGCAGACGTAGGACCAAAGCGAGAGCCAGGAGCTTGTTACAAAGCCAGCCAGTTCAGGCCAAGGGGGCCGAGGCACAAACCCAAATGCAGGAATCAATGAGTTAGGACAGTCACAGTGAAAGTAACTGGTGAAGCCTCTTCTGTAGACCGACGAGGTGCTGGAGGAGGGACGAGCAACCAAGAGCCTTGACCCTGAGCCTCAGCCTGGCATGCGGACCGCACTACTGCCACAGAAAACCCACCTGAGTAAGGCCTGTGACGCGGATCCAGCAGCCCCGAGGACCCATGACTGCCTCCACTGACTTGTTTTGAGATTCTGGGAAATTTGCTTAGCCTCGCTGAGACTTGGCATCCTGACCTGCAGAGTGAGAAATAGACCCTCGTTCCAGGTTGTTGTTGAAATTAAGTGAATACTTATGTGAAAACTCCTAGTATACTTGGAAAGAAAACTTGTAAACTATGTCAAAGTCCATTCAAAATAAACTTGGTGATTTGGTCAATAATGCCAAGATGGAGTGTGAGGCAGTCATTTAAAATAACCAGATCCAGTCGGGCATCGTGGCACACACCTATAATCCCAGTACTTGGGAAGTTGAGACAGGAGGATTGCAGGTTTGAGGACAGCCTCAGCAAGTAGTGAGACTCTCAGCAACACAGCGAGACTCTGATTCAAAACAAAACATAAAATTGGGCTGGGGTGTAGCTCAGAGGTAGAATGCCCCTGGGTTCAATCCCCAGTACCACAAAAGTAAAATAAAATAAAATAACCAGATTCTATGAATAAGGTTATACTTAATAGTCAAATACATCCCCCCTATTATTGTTGTCAAAGGACAGACATATACAATTTAGTTTAAAGATCTTAACTAACTTTTGAAATTCTAGAATTAGGCAACACTTTTTTCCATAAAGTAGAATAAGTGTTCCCATGAGCTGAGCAGAGGAGGTTGGTTTTAGACATAGAGAAAGGCTAAAGACAGCAGAAACAAAGAGAAAAAAGTGACTTGGTCATTTCAAAGTTATTTCCTTATAAGGTAGGGACAGAGAGGTCTAATAATAGGAAAATAACTGATTGGTTAATATCGGGTTACTTCAGGGTGTGTGTGTGTGTGTGTGTGTGTGTGTGTGTGTGTGTATTATTAAGGCAGAGAAGACTTTATTATCATGCTGTTGAAACTCACCTGCTTGGGAAATTTGGCTTCTCTAATTCTGATCTCTAGGAAGGTGAGATAACAGCTTAGTTTCAGCTTGGTGACTAGCACGAGTGACTCCATTTTGATTTGTTGTCTTGTCTGTGGAGGCCCGTTCAGGAGCCTAGTCCAAAACATATCCTCATAATGTTTAACTAAGTGCTAGGGGGAGGCAGAATTAGCTGTTCTTGGATGAATTAATTCAGACAATATTTCTTTGTTGGCAACAAAGGTGACAAAATTCCTATATGAATAAGAAAGTAACTTGCTCTGGAGTTATATCCTGTTTGCATACATATTACTTCAATTCCTGACAGGTTTAAACTGTTTACAATGAAATAAAAATTATTTGCTGCTTTACACAAATGTGATTTTTCCATTTGAAATAAGGAGTAGACAAACATCAGTTTACAAAAGAAAGGCACTTTGTAATGGGGAATAAGGGCATGCAGCACTGACCTTTTCCTGGAACCATTAGCTCCTGAGTGGAGGTTGTGCTTGCTCTGGCGCACACGCTTTGAGTGACTCAATACACAGCAGGGCTTGAAGTCATATGTGAATTCTTAGCAGAAACCAAGAAAGTAATAAAACAAGTTGACTTCTTTGATCACTCTTTCACAACTGAGGCTTTTAAATTTTTACATTGGTATAACAGTGTTTGGTTTTTTAAAATGAAAGAATAATAAGCTGGGTACAATGGCACACACCTGTAATTCCAATACTTAGGACGCTGACACAGGAAGATCACAGGTTCAAGGCCAGCCTCAGCAACATAGCCAGACCCTGTTTCAAAACAGAAAATTAACAAGGGGCTGAGGGTGTAGCTCAGAGGTAGAATGCCTCTGCGTTCCATCCCCAGTACTACAAGAAGAAAAGGGCTACGGTACCCCATGGTGGGCTCGGCTCTGTGCTGGATCATTTGGAGCAGCGGGTCCAATGAGACCAGTTGTACAGAACACAGCATTTAGATTTTAGAAAGTCACAACATACGATTCCTTCCAATGTTCACAACAACCCTTTAAAGATTGTGTTGTCGTCTTACTATATAGACCAGGACTCTGCAGTTCAGTAGTGAACTGATATGTGAGGTCAGATTGCTACTAACCAGAAAAACATAGTGTTTTCATAGTGTAAACATAGTTCTTTTGCTTTAAATGTATTATTATTTCCACCACAAATTAACCACCTTCCATTATTTGCCTTCCATTATAATTTCACACACACACACACACACACACACACACACACACACACACGGGATCGAACCCAGGGGCATTCTACCTCTGAGCTACACTCCCAGCCCTATGTATGTATGTATGTATGTATGTATGTATATTTTATTTTGAAACAGGATCTCCCTAAATTGTTGAAGCTGGCCTTGAACCTGAGATCCACTTGTCTTAGCCTCCCAAGTACTGGGATTACAGGAGTGTGCCACCATGCCCAGATCCAGAAATAAAATAAAATAAAAAAGCCACAAGGAGTGTAGCACCACAAATCATATTATCTATCAGGAGGCATCTCATGACCTAGGCATGCAGATCTTTACTTCCCCCCAGTAAAGTAGAGAAATGCAAGGAGAGCTGCCCTAAACAATTCTCTTCCTAGTCAGGTTTTTAAACCAATGGTTGTTTTCCCCATGTTCTGAACAATTATCCAAGTTATTTACTAGGAATTACTAGTAATAGAAATATGTATGCTATAGTCAAGTTCACTGAAGATTTCAACAGTGAAGGGTCTAGAGACATAGCATATTAAAGCTTAAAGTGATCCTAAAAATTGTGCTACTTGGTTCTCTTATTCTTAGATTAGGATGCCGGGGGAGGGGGAACAAACAAACAAGCAAACTTCTAAAGCTGAGAGTTAAATCCCAGCGAATAGGACCATAAAAGTACATATTTCTTATTAAATCTCTTTCTTTCTTCCTCCCTTCTTTCTTTCTTTCTTTTTTTTTTTTTCTTGGTACTGGGAGTTGAACTCAGAGGCATTCTACCTCCTAGCTATACCCCCAGCCCTTTTTATTTTGAAACAGGGCCTCATCAGTTGCTGAGGGTGTCCTCAAACCTGTGATCCTCCTATCTCAGCCTCCCAAGTACAAGCATATAACACCACACCAAGCTTATTAAATTCATTTCTAAGGGTACAGTTTTTGTTCATACTCTCCCTGTAGTCCTTCCCTCTTCATATTTTCTTAGAAGCTATTTATTCTATGATAACTGGTCTTTTCTAGTTTATTTCTTTTCTGGTGCCTATTTTTGCAAGAGAGTTATTAACAAAGCAATAAATACCCAAGAAACCACCACTCAAGCCCAAAGTGTAGGTCCTGACCTTCACTGGCTCCCTGTGACCTGCCGTCCTCTCTTTTCTACCTCAGCCCAGGTAGCTACCACTGAGTGCCATCTTCTGCCTCTCCTTCTTGCTTTTCTCTATATATTTATTTTACCTGACCGTGTTACCAAAAGGTGTGTGTACATACAGTAATAAATCACTTAATTTAAGAACATTCGCTTTTTAGGTTTTTACAATTTGTCTTCTTCCTCCCACACCCTAACAATGATATCTTTAAGTAATCACTGGCCTTCTGATTTTTCTCTCTGGGGACTCTTCCTGACTGACTTGATCTTCTCAGCCTTCAAACTCCAGAACCTTCGTCTGTCATCTCAATTCTGCTGATGCTGTATTTAGAAATTTCTAATCTCCTTCCAGCTCTAATCACAACATCTTAATTGCTTATGTACTTTGACATTGTTCTTTGAATTCACAATTTTTAAGTCACTGAACATTTACTGTGCAGAAATCAAGGTCTAACTAGGCAAAGATATATAGTAGAGATAATTTTTAAATTAGAGGAGGAACTTCATGAGAAAAGCCACCTGCTCCAGCAAGATGACAAGAATCTGGACATCGACATTGGTGGGAATTAGATTTTTATCTTGTTTAAGCTATTGCTATGCAAGCCATGTCTGTTACTCATATCTGAATTTAATTATGGCTAAACTGTTGGTTTCTATGGGCAATAAAATAATAATGGCTAACATTCACTGATTTCTTACTTATGTTCCAAGATTGGTGCTAAGTATTGAACATCTATTTCCCTCATCTAACCTTCACAGCAAGAGAGATAATCCCTTCAAACGGGATTTTCCCAGTAATTGCCAATTACTAGAATGACTTAATATATACTAAGAATTTTGAATATTGAAACGCCTACCCATATGATGCTATGCAATTTTTAATGGTTAAAAATGCAATTGCATTGATAGTGTAGGCTTATCACCAATTTTTGCAGGCCTTGACCTAGTCTAGATTAGTTAAAAATCCCTCTAAGTCAGACCTTCCTTACCCTGGGTGTCAGCTAAGCACTCAGCATTCTCCTAGTTGTCCAAGCCGGAAGCGTGAGAAACAAACTAGATTGCCTCTTCCCTCGGGCCGTCTCACGGGGCCTGAGATTCCACCCTGCTGTACTGATTGAAACCACTCTGCAGTTCCCTTTTCCAGGCTACTCTTCTGGCTGAGGCCTTGTCATCTTTTATCTGGCAATCCTCCAGCGAGGGTCCCTGGAGTGGTCTCCCTGCCCACAGTGCCAACCTAGTCAGTGCATTCAGTTCCTCTGGAGTTGCACAGAGAGATTCTTCTTTCTTACTTTTCTCCTTCATTCCTTCTTTTTTTTTGGTACTGAGGATTGAACCCAGGGGCATTCTACCTCTGAGCTATGCCCCCAGCCTCCCTTTTTTTTTATTTTGAAACAGGGTCTTTCTAAGTTTCCAAGGCTGGCCTCGAACCTGCGATCCTCCTGTCTCAGCCTCCCATGTACTGGGATTACAGGTGTGCTCCACCACACCTGGCCTGTCCTTTCTTACTGTTTGCAGACTAACACTGAAACAGTGAAGAACATATCCTCCCTGTCAATAGTTATTCTGGTAAAAAAGAAAAAAAAACAACTTTTTAATCTTTTGATTACATTAAACAAGGAAGAGCTTGAGCAGAACAGAAAGGACTGGAGGCAAGTACTGCCTTCCCCTTTCTCAGTTGCTGGCAGACACAACTAATGGATTCCAGCACGCTTCCTTGAGGTCCCAGAACTGTTTTCCCATTCCTCCACCAGACAGCCACTACTAATCAATCAGTATTTACCATTCCTGGTCTAGATTAACAGATGTGACATCGACGAATACAACTCTTGTATGGGGAGCAGGGTAACAGTGAGTCCACCTAGACTGGGAGAGTAGCAAGGGCCCCCACACCTTCTGTTCTTCTGCTTCTGCTAGGAAATGTTCTCCCCCCTCCAAAGGCACAGCTTGAAAGGGCACTGCCATGTTCTCACAGCCAAGCAGTGGCCACCAGACCAAAGCTGACAGAATTATAATCTTTCTGCTATTGCAAAACTCAACAATAAGCCAACTGCTCACCTGTAATTCAGTAGTTGGGAGGCTGAGACAGGAGGATCGCAGATTAGAGGCCAGCCTCAGCAATTTAGCAAGACCCTCAGCAATTTAGGGAGACCCTGTTTCAAAATATAAATAAAAAGGGCTAGGGTGTAGCCCAGAGGTAGAATGCCCTGGGTTCAATCTTTAGTACAAAAAAAAAAGAGAGAGGGAGAACAGGTAGGGCCCTTGCTAGTTGTAGAAATCAAGAAGAGTTAAGGATCAGGGTTGCTGACCATTTTTATCCCCATGTTGAGGGATTGATCCACAACAGGAGGGAATCCTAATGAGGGCTGAAGAGCAACTCTTGAGCGTTACTAAAGATCAACATAAAGTCAGCCCTGCCATGCAGCTCACAAGTAATGCCACGCCCGATTCTCTTTCCAGCAATGCCTCCCTCTGCTTGCCTCAAGTTGATTCAAGGTGGTCCTGACAATTGCAACCAAAGAATTCTAACTCTGACATCTTAGAAGTCAGAGAATCATCAGGACTTAGCCAAGAATCTGTGGCTTTAATGCTGTCCTGAGAAACACTCTAAAATAGTGGCAAACAACATAATCTACCCTTTGTCCCCATAAGCCAATAAAACAATGACTGACATGTTGATATTTTTATATCGGAGTATTACAAAACTCTCCTATCTCTTCAGGGAAGCACTACAGAAGAAGTAGGAAGGTCTTTGACCTGGAAGTCACTTCCCATACATGCCCATAGTTGTTCTACAACAAGGGAGATTACCTGCCACAGTTAGTTTCTATGCGGTCTTCAATTCATTTATTGACTCCTTCATTGTGTTCAAAGTTTCTTTCTGGTTCTTTCTTAGAGCCTCAATTTCCTCCTTCATATCCTGTACGCTTTCATTGAGACCTTTCATCATTCTGAAGATCAGAATTTGTAATTCTACATCTTGCATTTCCTGCAGATCAGTATCAGTAATCTCCCTTGTTGTTGCATTGTGAGAATTTCTTGTTTCCTCGTTGTTCCTCATTCTCGTATTTTTAGTGTTCTCAATTTTGTGTGTCTGTTGTCTTGGCATCTTCTTCCTTTTTGTGTGTAAGACCTGTGTCTATTTGTTATCCCTATATAATAAAGTCTATGCTGAGGGGTATATATTTGTCTCTATCCAATCATACTCATATAACCAATCTCTTCAGTTTGTCCCTCAGAGTCTCTTTAGCTAGATGTAGTTCTTAGTGCAGGCAAAGAGGAGTCTCTGATTCGCCAGTGACTGCTGTGCTCTCCAGGCCTAAACTCTGCTGGGCTAGAGACAGTGATATTCTGTTCAGAGCCTGCAGCCTGCTGATTGGGATTTAATGTCCATCAGTCACCGCTGCTGCTCTGCTGATTGTGAGCCCTTGATACTGCAGAGCACTGAGCTCTGGCCTCTGTGGCCAGTGGGCTTAGGCTCAGCAAAGCCGGTGATTGCTATGTTCTGAGCTTGTCTCAGCTCACCGTGCTTTGGTGGCCCGTTGTATACCGCCCCTCATCCGCTTGTTAATATCACGTGTTGTACTGTCAGTCACTGGCATTCATGTGTGCCAAGAATAAACTGCTGGCGGCGAGAGTGTCCAGTTCCCAGCCTGAAGCTATGATCGAGCAGGGCCCTACCAGGCCTCTGGTCTCTTGGCCTCCAGGTGCGGCCTGATCAGGATGACACCACCGTTACACTCCGCCCACTGAGCAGGGTCTTGTGGGGAGAGATTGTACAGTTCCGAGCCTTGGGTTTGGGTGGCTCAGTCCTCTTGGTCCCGAGGCACCTCTCCTGTTCTGGCCACTGCAGTCACGTGCGCCCTCTCTGGTCTCTGTTGGTGCTCTCAGCGCCCAAATGCAGCCAGGCACAGGTTTGTTGCTTTCCGAGCTTGTACCTCGGTAAGCTGAGTTATTTCCCCCACTCAGCATGGCTGGGTACCCAGTGTTGGTCCCTGCAGACCCAATGGGCTCTGTAGCTGTGGGCTGTGGTTCCCTCCCACCTGAATGTCTCTAGGTTCTGTCTGCCTGTTCGCTTCTATGCTGTGTCCAACCGTAGCCCCCGCCCTACCTCTGTGCGGGTGGTTTGCAAAGTCTCAGACCCGCGCAAGTCTATTTTCTTGTCACACACACCTCTGTTCCCTGTGGGTGCCTGTGGTGGTCTCCGCCTGGGACGGCCCGTAACTGACGATCATGCTGATGGGACAATCAGCTGCTGGGAGGAACTTATGCTGGTACGGCACTGAGATGAACTCACGATTGGCTGCTGGGTCCATAGGCCCCTGGGACGAACTTTCCCTGGGATACCCGCTGAGGTGAACTCACAATCGGCCGCCGGGATGCTCGACCACCTGGGACCAACCACTGGCGTGTCCAACCACGCCAGGACAGCCGCTAAGAAGAACTCAGGATCTGCTGCTGGAACGGCCCCGCAACTCATGGAGTTGTGCTCCGGTTCCCTGCCCCGAATTGCTGATGGAGGAGGTGGGCTATGCCACAGTCGCAGCTGAGAGTCACAGGAACATGGCTTCTTTCCGATCTTGCTGTCACGGGGTTGTGGGATTCTGTGGGATTCTGTGACTGGTAGTCTCTATGTCTGTGAAGTCAGTCTCAGGTTGCTGGTTATTGGCTTTTGGTTCTTCTTTGGGTGTGAAATGTTATTCAGTTCAGAGCCCCCGAGGCGATTTTGAGACAGGCTCCTCTAGGGGTCCCTACTCTGTCACTATCTTGGATCTTCCTTGATAAATTTTTAAATGAATTTTCTTGCACATTAAATTAGTTTTTAAGTGCAGTTTATGGTTTTGCTCCTATTCGAGCATACATTTTCTATGATGTTTTCATTTCTGTTATTGAATTTTCAATTAAATTTATGTTATATTTAAATTTCAAAAGCAGAAGGGCTTGAATTTGTCTAAGCCTGTCAGCCAAATGTCAAGCCCCATTGTGCACATGTATTAAAGACAAAGCTATTCCCTATAATGGGTTCTCAGCATGATTGCTGAGCATAGGAGAGCTATTGATCTTTTCTAAGTTGACCATGTCTGACTACTTTCTGGATCACGCTCATCCGCAATGGCTCTATGAACCAGCTGATTCTCTGACATTTTTAGTAGGCAATGATACAGCCAACAAATAAATATACCCATCAGAATGCTTTTGGCTCTAAATAGCAGCCACAGAGCCAAACAATAGAGAGATTTATAGTACACGTAGCGCGCCCCTCTGCACAGCACTCCAGGACCTCAGCACTGACTCGCTTCTTTTCATCATTCTAGCTGCAGTGCATACGCTTTTGCTTAGGCTGGTTCTCCTCATGATCACAAGATGACTGCAGCGACTCCAGATGTTACATCCAACATGTCAAAAGGCAGATAAAATGTGAGTCCTTATTAGCAAGGAAGAGAAGTGAATGTGGGCTATTTAATTCTTTCAATATTAATAACTCTTGCTTCCTTTTAACTTTCTGTTTTAATGCATTAACTACTACTTCTTTCACAACACTGTGTGGTAGCAGCAATAGTGGGAATTTTTGTCTTATTCTTAAATTTAGTGGAAATATGTCCAATGTTTCAACACTTGAATATAATTTTTGGGGGGGGAGGGGGTTACTGGGGATTAAACCCAGGGGAATTCTACCTCCAAGCTAAATACCCAGCCCTTTTTATTTTCTATTTTGAAACAGAGTCTTGCTATGTTACTAAGTTGCTGAGGCTGACCTTGAACCTGTGATCCTCCTGTCTCAGCCTCCCAAGTATTGGGATTACAAGCATGTGTCACCACACCTGGCTAACATTTGAATATTCTTAACTGTAATCAGGAGTCAGCACACTAAAGGCCATTGGCCCACAGCCTGTTTTTGTATAAGCTGAGAGGTAAGAATTATTTTTACCTTTTTAAAAGGTCACAGAAAAGCAGGAATGGAAGAGGAGGAAGAAGAGAAAGGACAGGAAAAGGAGAAGGAGGAGGAGGAAGGGGAGGAAAATGAAAAAGAGGAATATGCAGCAGAGACAGTACAGAGTGTGCAAAGCTTAAGCTATTTAGTAACTGTCCTTTTTAGAAACTGTTCAACAACCTCTGCTACAAATTATCCTCTAACAAGCTGGTATCCTTCATAAGTAAAAAAGTTAAACAATGCTGGGTGTGATGGCACACGACTGTAATTCCAGTACTTGGGAGACATACAGGAGGATTGCAGGTTCAGGGCCAGTCTCATCAATTTAGCAAGGCCCTCAGCAACTTAGGGAGGCCCTATTTCAAAATGAAAAATAGGGCTGGGGGTGTAACTCAGAGGTAGAATGCCCCTGGGTTCCATCCCCAGTACCAGAGAAAAAGTTAAACAATTACAAGTTTTTAATTTTTTAAATTAAAAATGAGTATTGAATTTAAAATATGAATTGAAATTATCATATGGGTTTTCTTATTTAATCTGTGACTGTAGTGAATTACAGTAAAGGATTTTCTAATGTTGAGCCACTCTTGATTTTCCATAATAAATTTTGCTGGACTACAGTTTTAAAACCTTCTTTTAATTCTCTGTTGGATTTGAACGACCTCCGTGTTGCTCACTCAATGTCCAGCACTCATTACTCCTACCAGGTGAGGTGCCAATGGTGTCCTGCATGACGCGGCACACACTTTCTCCACTTCACTTCTAGGAGAGGATAGTGTTACCATCTTCTTACCACTTGGTTCCTTTGTTTGTTTGTTTGGGAATTGAACCCAGGGCATTGTATCTCTGAGCTACATCACCAGCCCTTTTTATTTTTTGCGACAGTCTCACTAGGTTGCTGAAGGTCTTTGGTGACTCACTACAGTGTCAAGCTACTTAGCAAGACCCTCAGCAATTTTGTGAGTCCCTGTTTCAAAATTTTAAAAAATTGAAAAGGCTGGGGGTGTAGCTCAGAGGTAGAATGTCCGTAGGTTCAATCTCCAGTGCCAAAAACTAAAATCAAACAGAACCCTTCTGAAGTTTCTCCCATCTTTGGCAGCAGCTCTCTGTTCTAAACTTGGGGCTGTAGTTCTTGTCACCTGCTTTCTGTCTTTTAGGGCCTTCTAATCATTTCTGGTCCACAGACTCCACCACACACCCCTGCTCATTTTCCAGCCTGTTAGAGACATCGTTTATCATTAGGTAAATGGGAAGCAGGAAACGGCACACTGTGCACACTGAGCCAAGTGTCAGGTATTTCCTTGAGCTTTAAGGAAAAAAAATTATATGCTCCTATTTTGGAAAAGAAATGATACATTTCTTGATCAGATCAAATGTAGAAAAGGAGGTAAGTTGGACGCTTAGGCTACGGAATTTAGGAAACACAGGAGGATACTATTATGTCTTACCTGACTCTAAAGGCTTTCTGTGCTTTCTGCCTTCCTCAGCCCTCCCGCTGGGCTGGGCTTGCTCCATCCCAGCGCCACGCTTCCGCTGCCTCTCCCAGCTCCCTCAGAAGTTCTGACCCGACAGCAACTCTAGATACAAGTGTGAGCGTTGATGGATCCATCAATACATAGGCCAAAGAACTGAAGACATCACTCGTCGGAACTCAAGCAATCTGTGTCCCTCTGTCTTTTGTGTGTGTGTCTGTGTGTGGTACTGGGGATCTATCTTCAAGCTACACCCCCAGCCCTATTCAGTTCATATTTTGAAACAGGGTCTTACTAGGTTGCTGAGTCTCCCTGCAATGCTGAGGCTGGCCTTGACACTAAGATTCTCCTGTTTCAGCCTCCCAAGCAGTGGGATTACAGGCATGCATCACCATGCCCAGCTTGTATCCTCAATATTCTGAGAAGATGGTTTTGACTTTGAACTGAGGAATGTGCTACAAAGATTCTTGGTGTAATAGAGGAAAGAGCACAATCTCTGGGGGAAACCAAAAATGGGTTGGTATCCTTGAACGGCTATTACTAGCTAGTTTCTTTTGTGCTAGTTACCTAATCTCTTCAAGTCTCAGTTTCTTTCTTTCTTTCTTTCTTTCTTTCTTTCTTTCTTTCTTTCTTTCTTTCTTTTTTTTTTTTTTTTTGGTACTGGGGATTGAACCAGGGACATTCTATTTCTGAGCTACACCCCTGGTCTTATTTTATTTCTATATTTCGAAACAGGGTCTAGCTAAGTTAGCCAGGCTGGCCTTGATCCTTTGATCCTCCTGTCTCAGCCTCCCAAGTACAGGATTACAGGCATACACCACCACATCTAGCTAGTCTCAATTTCTTAGCCTGTAAAACTTGAATAAGAATCACTTGTGTGAAAATAAGTATTACAACCACCCTGTACACTTTGGCTCAAGTACTATCATCTCTCACTGGATTAAGCCAAAAGCCCCTAAATGGCTCTCCTGCTTTAATTGTTGCTGAATGCTTATTTTTTAAAAAAATCTATATGTTGAAATCCTAGCACCCAAATCATTATTATTAGTGGTGGTATTAAGAAGTGGTACCAGTGTATGTGATTGGTTCATGAGAAGAGAGCCCTCAGAAATGAGATTAGTGTCCTTATTCAAACAAACAAACAAACAAAAAGCCAGGTGTGGTGGCTGTACTGTAATCTCAGTACTTGAGAGGCTGAGACAGGAGAATCATAAGTTTGAGGACAGCCTCAGCAACTCAGTAAGACCCTGTCTGAAAATAAAACATAAAAAGGACTGGGAGTGTAGTTCAGAGGTAGAATGACCCCAGGTTCAATTCTCAGTACCAAAAGGGGGGGGGGGGAGACAGTGAGAACCCTTGCTTCTTCCACCACGTGAAGACACAGCAAAAAAGCACCATCTTTGAACCAGAAAGCAGTCCTTATCAGATACAAAATCTGCTGGCTTTAACTTCTCAAACTCCAAAACCAGGAGAAATAAATTTCTGTTTGTTCAAAGGCCACCTGGTTTATGGTATTTTGTTTTAGTGGTACAAACAGACTAAGAAAATAATATACTATGTATTTTACTTATTTATATGTGGCCTTCTCTGTTTCTACAACTGGAGTGGAAGCCCTATGAAAACAGGGCTTTATTCTTTTTGTATTCTGATTACTTTTATCCTGGTACCAGGAATGGTTTCTGGTTCATAGAAGATGTTTAATACATATTTGTTGAGTGAATGAAGAACGATTAGAGATGGTATTTATAAAGCAAAATAGTATAGTGTAACAGTCAAGAGCACAGCTTTGGAAACCAGACTGTGTGGATTCCAATCTAGCTCCATATTTACCAGGCATGTGCCCTTGGGCAAGTTACCTTCCTGCCCTGGGATTCAGTTTTATCATCTTTAATATGCAGCTAATAATAGTACCTATGGATAGAGTTGTTGAACAGATTAAATGAGCTAATACATGAGAAGTGTTTAGAAAAACAGCCAGTATACAATAAGCTGTCAGTAATGTATAGCTATTGTGATTGCATATCTAGCACACAGTAGGTGTTTTGGTGAATGGTAGTAGTAATCATCACTGAACTCGATCTGTATTAGTCTGGGGGTCTCAGGGAATAGCAGGTTTAAGAAGTGGAGAATGGGTTACCTCTGACATTAGAACTGAAAAAGCAGGCTTGGGCTTTGCAGGGGAATGTGCAGCTAAGCTGACTGTCTGTAATTCCACTGTATGAATGCAGCTTAGGCTAGTAACATCTGTACTCCACACAGCTCATTAAGCACAATACAATTGAAGGAGAAATGGCCACACAGAGGACTGGGGTTGAGACTGTGGTCCAGGGTTGCTCCAAGTTAGAAGGTTCTCTCCATGTCTCAGGGGGCAGAGTATAATTAGCCAGAAGGAGCACAGAGGCTTCTGTAGAAAGTCCCCTGAGCCATCATGTCACAGCCGAATGAGGAGGCAGAGTCAGGAAATTATTAACTGTTCCATAAGCAAAGGCACAGAGGAGCAAAGTCGTCCTTTATCAGCAAATTCCACTGCAGACATATCACTCAGCTACAGAAGAGTAACTCCCCCAAGCAAAGGGGCATTGAGCACGAGATTCCCACACTGAGATGGAGCCAGTGCCTCCCCTCGCCCACTCCCTCCCCTTCCCACACTGAGCATGCTCACCTCAGGAGCTGGTGAAGATAAGTGCTATTCTCAAATCACATAAGCCATTGGGCGAGCTAAAGGAACTGTAGGCCTTATTATTATTCATCTATAAACAGATTTATAAGATGCTAGCTGGAAAATGAAAACATCTTTAAACACGTTTGTTTTTTTAATAACCAGAGTTACTGACTGATCTTGGCCAACCATACTGGCTGTCATAGTGTTTTGGAGTCACAGTCCATGTGAGAAACAGAATTATGAGAAAAAAATAAAGTCATGACCCCCTATTGCTTGCATCTCTGGACAAAATCCTCCTTATATGTGTTCCTGCCCCACCACTCAAGGCTGGCCTGCCCTGCCCAAGGAGGGAGTCTTTGAGACCAATCCTCCCTGGGCAGGGAGCACACTCTGGCTCAGCACGCAGTGCGAGTGAGTCTTAAGGCCACACATGCTTGGCACCCCTACTCTAGTTGCTATGTTGGGCTTTGTTCCTTGCATCTGGTAACCCATTGCTGGCTGGCTTCCCTAGAGGCAGAGCTTATACTTGAATGACCACTCCTGCCTGTCCTTACTGAGGTGGCAGACCAGCCCCTTAACCCTGGGGATTTCCAACTTTGGAGATCCCTGTGTTCCAGCCATCCACGAGACCTTGCCTCCCTCTCTGCCAAGCTTCTCTCACGCTGACAATTTGCCTGGACATGCACACTCAGGCCTTTTTCCTTCTACCTGGAGTTTCTTCTGTAGCCCGCAGCACTTCTCTGCAGCTCAGTGTCAGTGGATGGGACTAGGTCTGGGTCCAGCACTTTCTACTCACCCTTATCGTGTAGCCGGCAATTTCATGTACAGCCCCTAATTTTATTTTTCTATTTTTATAATTTTATTGGTGCATTGTAATTATATATCATAGTGAGATTCAAAGTGATACAAACATACATGCACACAGCACATAGTGTGTTTCCTTTCTCATCCCACCCCACTCCTCCTTCTCCCTCCCCGTACACGTGAGTGAGATTGGTAGTGATATCTTTATACGTGGACATAACAGGATTTGAAATGTTTCCTTCCTCAAGCTTCCTTTATACCCTCCTCACCTCCTCACCTCCTCACCTCCTCATCCCAACCCCCTTCCACTATTCTGCTGCTCTCTTCTCATTTAACTGAGTCCCTCATGCTTCCTATTTGCTCTCTAGCTTTCACATATGAGAGAAAACACATGACTCTTGACTTTCTGAGACTGGCTGATCTCACTTAGCATAATATTCTCTAGTTCCATCCATTTTCCTGCAAATGACATAATTTTGTTCTTCCTTATGGCTGAGTAAAATCATATTGTGTGTATATACCACATTTTCTTTATTCATTCATCTGTTGATAAATTCCTCATTTTATATACACAACTTTGTAATGAGGCACAAAGAGGTTGTCTTGCCCATCTGAATGCAAAATCTAAGTGGAATTAGTTATCCAAACAAGGTCTTGCATCTGTACAATAGAATATTACTCATCCATTAAAAAGCGGTGAAGTGTTGATATGTGCTACAATGTGGATGAGATTCAAAAATATGGTAAGTGGAAGAAGCCAGGTACAAAACATCACAGGTTGTATGATTCCATTTACATGAAATACTCAGAATAGATAAACCTATAGAGATGGCAATTGCTGATAATAAAGCTGGTGACTAAAATGTTTTACAACTATATGGAGATGATGGTTACACATCATGCTGAATGCACAAAAGGCCACGGAATTGCTCACTTTAAAATGGTTAATTTTATCATGTGAATTTCATTTCAATTTTTTTAAAGCCAGTTCTTAATTTCCAGAACTTGAACTTCTTTCACTGAATTACTTATTTTATAACTCTGAAGATATAAAAAAATCATGATATTCTATTACATTTTAAAATCAGATATAGACAAGCAATTTATCACTTCATTACCTTAATATGTGATTCACCAAGAGTTTAGATTTAAATAATGTTATTAGAAATGTAAAGCAGCTACATGAAAAAGTTAAAAAATATAGATACAAACTTACAACTTATAACCCCCCCATCACTCCCTAAGATAAGCATTTTTAACAGTTTTGGGTATAAACTTCCAGAAAGTTTTTAGAGCATGTGCATAACCACATAGCTCTACCTTTTGCTCTTTTTTCAATAAACAATACCTCTTAGAGAACTTTCCTAAGAGAAAATATATCTAGCCTATGAATCCTAATAGCAGCAGAAGACGCTATTTTATAGATAGAGCACACATACTTACCGTCTCCCCTCCCTCACCCTAATACTTCTCTTCTCCAACTGGTCTTCCATTCTCATGTGTCATGTTTAAAAGCTGTGTGTAGATCTAAGCCACAGATTCTAAAACTTACTGGCTCACCACCCCTTTCAAAAACATTACTCAGCCACCCTCCCCCTCCCATGCATTTATACTGCCCCTTTATTTTTATTTATTTAGTGGTACTCAGGATTGAACCCAGAGGAATTCTGGAATTCTACCTCTGAGCTACACCCCCAAGTCCTTTTTATTCTTTGAAACAGTTTCAATAAGTTGCTGAGGCTGGGCTCAAACCTGTGATGCTAAGATAGGAGACTGTGCCACCACACCCAGCCTACTTATTTTTATTCAGTACTCCCAATTGCACCTGAAGCTGCTACCACTCCCCTGGATCCTTCCAGCGTCCTCCACCCCACCCACCACCAGAGGCTATATTGCCAACTTTGAGAATCTATGGAAGCAATAACTGGTTTTCAACCCTTAGAATGCATAAGAATTGTCTGTGGAGCTTGGTAAAAACTGTGATTCAAGAGTCTCATTCCCTAGAAAGTCTGATTTGGTATGTCTGGAGTGGGTTCAGTAATTTCCACTTTTATGTATGTATGTATGCATGTGTGCATGTATTTTTGTTGTTGTTGTGCTGGGGATTGAACTCAGGGGCATTCTACCTCCAAACTACACCCCAGCCCAATTTTCATTTTTTATTTTGAAACAGGGTCTCGCTAAGTTGCTGAGGCTGGTCTTGAATCTGCAATCCTCCTGTCTCATCCTCCCAAGTACTGGGATTATAAGCGTGCGCCACCACGTCGGGCTAATTCCCACTTTTAAATAAACACCCCAGGTTATTCTGATGCAAGTGGTTCCCAATCCCGCTTTGTGAAATATTGAAACAGAGCAAGTAACCTCATTCATTCCAGGAAACTATTGTTAAGCTGTTTTTATGTTTCGCATTTGCCCATGTGCTGGGAATAAATGTTAATAAACATGGCCAATGCGCTGAGCAGGGAGAAGACAGGTAAACTGGCCAGTGCGACATGGGAAGAACATGCCACAGAGGTGTGCACAGGATGCTGGGGCCTGGGCAGGGACAGACTTACCTTGGGCAGAGGTCAGGGCAGGCTTTGTGAAGGAGGTAAAGGTCAAGCAGAATAGCAGAGGGTTAACAAGCCTTTTCCAAAAGGATGGAGCTCAGGGTGGTGTGTAGGTGAAGCTTCCAGACAAAATGAGTGTCGGGTGAAGAGTGATGGAAGTGAGAGACCACAGAGAATAGCTAGAAAATTCTTGGGAAGAAAACAAAAACAGTCACATCCCTGGGTGTGCCATGGTCAGGAGTTGCCCTTTATCTGCAGATGATGGGAACCACGAGCTGTCTTAAACAGGAAAGTGACAGGGTCCAAGTTATACCTAAAGACCATTGTGGCCACTGTTTGAAAGATGGAGTCAAAAGGTCCTGAAGCACACACATGAGTCTCCACTACCAGAAAAAAAAAAAGAACAAGAAAATTTTTGTAGGTGTGGTGGCATACACCTATAATCCTAGTACTTGGGAGGCATAGATAGGAGGATTGCAAATTTGAGGCCAGCCTCAGCAACTTAGCCAGACCCTGTTTCAAAATAAAAAATAAAATAGGGCTGGAGTATAGCTTGGTGGTAAAATGCCTCTGGGTTCAATTCCAAATACCACACAAAAAAGGGGGGGTTCCTGAAGCTAGAATCCAGGAGAGTCATTTAGAGACTACCATAGAATTGTGACAGAAAGATGATAGTTTAAAAAGAAATGTGCAGGGATGGAGATGTAGTTCAGTCATAGAGCATGTGTTTTGTATATATGAGGCACTGGGTTTGATCCCCAGCACCACAGAAACAAAACAAAATAAAGAAATGTGCAAAGACGCTAGAAGAGAGAATGAAAGGATCTCCATATAATTTAAGTTAGAAAAATGCTTTTAAGTATTAATATAAAATTCAAAGGTAAAAAAAGAATGATAAATTATATAACATAAAAATAAAAAGTTCTGTGTGACATAAAAATAAAAGAAGGTCAAAATACAAACACCAAACTGGAGAAAATGTTTGCAACACTTACCGTGAGGGCTAGTTTCCTTAATATATGAAGAATTTCTGTGAATCAATGAAAACAGACCAATGATCCGGTAGAAAAATGGACAAAAAACATAAATAGACAATCCATAAAAAGGGCCCTAAAAGGGCTTTTAAGTAGTAAAAAATGCTCAATCTCATTCGTAATTAGAGTCAATACAAAATGAAACTATAATGAAATACCATTTTTACCTCTCAAATTATATTACCATTATGACACTTTTGAAATTTTTAAAGAAAAATAAGTTCTCAAATACAAGAAATTATAAGGGTATGAACCAATAAAATGGTTATAATGTAGTTAATTTTAAAATCCTAAAGAAATGCAGCAAGTACAGAATGGGTACAGGAGGCTATATAATTGCTATATAATTTGTGGGAAAATATCTACAATGTTAGTTGCCAATAACTGCAATAAGTTTAGAGCTGGAAAACAATTATCTCAGTATGATCTCTTGCATAAAAATGTTTTTAACTAGTTTCACAAAACCCAAACAGTTTTAAAATCTGATATGATTACAAATACAAAAACAAGAGTTTCCACTGGGGCTGTAGGCTGTGATAATAGAAATTTGACCCAATTTTGGGAAGATGAGGCTTCCTCATACAGTGAATGTAGAACAGCCCCAAATTCAATCCCCCTATTGAATGAGCAGATTTAAATAGTTTAACTTGTGTCTCAGCGTTCTCACTGCTGTGACTCAATAAGCCTACCACACAACCTAGAAGAGTATTTATTTGCTCACAGTTTTGGAGATTTCAGGGTCCAGTCCATGTCAGGCCGGGTATACTAAGTTCAGGGCATGGTGGGGAGAAGCAGAGAGAGGGAGAGAGCAAGACTTTGCTCTGACATCATGGAGGCCAAAAGCAAGACAGAGAACAAGGGGAGGCAGTACCTTATATAAACCCCAAGGCCACATCCCCAGGGGCCCCTCCTTAGCAATCAAGCTCTGCCTTCAACATGGCTGCCTGATTTCCATGAGGACTAGGGGGACATCCAAAATCCAAGCCATTACAACCTGTCTGATCTTTCCATTTCCTATCTGAAAAATGGAGTAACAGTAACTCCTCCCCAAAGTTCTGGGAGATTAAGGAGATAAGAGATAAAGCACCTTAGCCATGGTTCTTGGCACAGAGCCTGTGCTAATTCCTGTCCCTTCTCCTCTGCTTTCTCCTCCTCTCTCCTAACCCCTCCCCATCTCTTCAGACTCTTCCCCTAGAGGACTAAGTTGGTAGAAGGTGCCTCAATCTCCAGCAGAAGTAATGGGAGAATCCTAAACCGACGAGTGAAGCTGTGGAATTTAAAACAGCTTGAGGGGCTGGGAATGTGATATAGAAAGAGCTAGAGTTTCAAGTAGCAAGAAGGGAAGAGAGGCCAGGGGTTGGTTACAGAGAAGCAATGTTGGGCAGGCCATATCCTGGGTCAGCCACAGGAACCTGAAGAAAATATTCATGTCTGCAGTACATTTTCAGAAATGTCTCCTACTCTCCTATTCTTCCTCCTCCTCCTTCTTTTCCCTCTTTACTGGGGATTGAGTCCAAAGACATTCTACCTCTGAGCTACACCCTCAGCCCTTTTTATTTTTTATTTTGAAACAGGGTCTCACTAAGTTGCTGAAAATCTTGCTATGTTGCTGAGACTGGCCTTGAACCTGCCATCCTCCTGTCTCAGCCTCCCAAGTACTGCGATTACAAGTGTGCTCCACCACCCCCAGCAGAAATGTCTCCTTCCATAGCAAGCAGAAGGTGGATGAGAGGCAGACTGAGGATGCTCCACTCAGCCAGAGCAGGAGCAGTGGTCAAAGTAGAGTCAGGGAAATCAGAGTCCCAAGTGGATCCAAGCAGGTCAGAGGACAGTACGCTGGAGCCAGAGACCAAATTAGAGCAGTGCTCTGGCTGTGGGCTGTGGAACTGGTGAGAACGTCCACCGGCTTCGATTCTCAGCCAGCAGAGCCGCTCTGAGCGGACAGGAAAACTCGAGGGAAGGCATAAATGCCAGGGAAGAAGCAGCACCTCTTCCTGGAGTGAGAGCTGTCAAGAGCCACAGACAGATGTTCCAGAAAGCTCTTTACAAATGGAATCACAGCTGCCCAGGGACACGAGAGGAAAAGGTTAGTAATTCTTTGCTGCTAAGAGCAAAGATCAAGCCTGTGAAATAACCCTCATGACCTATGAAATAGCCCCAAGCCATTGGTAAGCCACTTGTCAGAAAATAAGGCGAGTCAGGAAGTCTTTGAGGATAACGAAGAATGGATATATTGGTTTCAAAGAGGCTGTGGCCAGATCAAAACCAGAGACAGAAACAGGCTCTCCAGCTCCATCCTCAGCTCATCCTCACTTCTTTCTCTCACCACAGTATTCTCATCCATTGCCATGCCTTTATTTTAGTTTATTTATTTTTTGGTACTGAGGATTGAACACAAGGCATTCTATCTCTAAGCCACACCCCCAGCCCTTTTAATTTTTTATTTTGAAACAAGGACTCTCTAAGTTGTTGAGGGTCTCACTAAATTGCTGAGGCTGTTCTGGAACCTGTGATCCTCCTGTCTCAGCCTCCCAAATACTGGGATTACAGGCATGCGCCATCATGTCCAGCTATTGCCATACCTTTAAATACTACTGTCGGGGGATAACACAATGATTCCTGTGGGTTCTTGGCTTCCGTGGTGAAAAGAATTTCAACACGAGCCAGTCAGAGACAAAGGCAGAGATTTAATTCAAGAAAAGTAGAGATACATGTTTAGGGGAAATGCAGGCCATCCCGAGAGTGTGAGAGCGGCCACCAAGAGGGGCAAAGAGAGACATGAGAGCGGCCGAGAGGCAAAAGGCAGCTCTCAGATCTTTTACCACCCTTCCTTTTCTTATGGGGCCCGCTAGAGACAGGGTGGCTAGGGGCGCATGGCGGGAAGTGGTGGTCTCCTCTCTTGGAAGCTTCAGGCTGACAAAAGGTGAAAATTCCTTGGGATAAAAATCCCAGTGAGTAGAGATGCCGTTGGGGTGTGGGGCTTTAAAACAAAAAGTGTAACTTTTTCTGGGATCCTCCTCCTAGGAAATCGAGTGAAGCTCTTTCTCGGATCTAATCGCCTCAGGAATTTCAGATATAGAGCTAGCCCATTATGATTTAAAAGTGTGGGCCTGGCTTTTGTCTAAGAGTGAACAAGCTCTGTTAGAATGAAACTAAAGATTATGAAGTTTTTTATTTTCCTTTCCTTCCCAATTTTTCTCCTTTCTACCTAAAAATTTTATTTCTTCTATTCTGCCTCACTACTGCCTTACTTTAACTCTCAATGCTGTTGCTTCCTTCCACCCTCACCCACCCCAGCATGGCCACCCTTCTCACTTTCCTCAGTTCTGAAGTTAAATGTATTTTCATAAATACTCAACCTCACTTATAATTGCAAAAATGCAAATTAAGATAAAAATCATTTTAACCTATTGTCAAAGATCACTAAAATTGATAATACCTAGTGTGATTAAAGATACAGGAAAACAACACTGCTATATACCTTTCACCAAACTAAAGTTTGGAGCGCACTCCTTGGAGAGAAATTTGGACATATTTTACACAACTCCATTTAAAAAATTTGTCTGATAATTGTTTAAATGAATGCCCAAAATAAATGTAGAAATTTAAGTTTCAACATTGCTTGTAATCTTTCACACACACATACACACAGACCCCCAAACACAAACCAACCTAATGTTCATTAATAGGGAAATATTTAAGTCATAGCATGCTGGAATAATGTGAAAACATGAAAAAAGGAGGTATATTTTCATGTGTTAGTAAGGAAAGATCTCCAGAAGATATTGTTCAGAAAAAAATAAATAAGTAGTCGTGGTGTATGCCTATAATCCTAGTACTTGGGAGACTTGGACAGGAAGATCGCAGGTCCAAGGCCAGCCTCAGCAATTTAGCAAGACCCTCAGCAATCTAGTGAGACCCTATTTCAAAACAAAAACAAAAAAGGGCTGGGGGTGTAGCTGAGAAGTAAAAAGGCCCTTGGGTTCACTCCCTAGTCCAAAAAAAAGGAAGGAAAGATCACTCAAGACAACATTGAAAATTTTGAGAATTTTATTTCTGTGCTTTCCTTCCTAATGAGAAGGGATCATTCTGAGACTACAATGGAAAAAAACATGGACTTTGAAGTTCTGTCAAGATCCAAATCCTGACTCTTGCTCTTTTTTTTAATGTTACCTTAAGTGCATTTATTAACCTGTGAGCTTCAGTTCCAAGTCTGTATAATAGGGAAAAAAACAATTCTTTTTTCATAGAGTGGTAAGGACTAGATGAAGATGTACATAAAAGGCCTAACATGACACCTACTACAAAGTAGGTACTTAATTGATCTTTGGCCAGGCGCGGTGGTGCACTTGGGAGGCTGAGACAGGTGAATCACAAGCTTTGAGGCCAGCTTCAGCAACTTAGCAACATCCTCAGCAACTTAGTGAGACCTTGTTTCAAATTTTTTAAAAAAGGGGAAGGAAGGGCTGGGTATGTAGTCAGTAATAGAATACCCCTTGGGCTCAATCCCCAGAATAAAAACAAAATGAAATAAAAATAATTTTTATCATTTCTGTTAAGTTTTGTGTTTTCCTCTACCTTTTTATAAATACTAGGCATGCACTACTGGGCATTGAACTCCAAGGAGTTCTACATCTGAGCTACACCCGAGCTACAACCCCAGCCCTATTTTATTTTTTTTTTTTAATTTTGAAACAGGTCTCGCTAAGTTAACCTGTGATCCTCCTGCCTTAGCCTCCCAAGTACTGGGATTATAGATGTGCACCACCACAGCCAGTTAGGCTCATTTTAATATCAGTAAAAATTTAAATTTGATGACTGTTAGATAAAAGATGTCTCCATGGTGGTCACCACAATATCTGCCTCCCTTCCACTCTAGACAAGCCTGTCCCATCAGCAACACTGTGGGCCTCTGGGAGGGCTCATTTGTCTCGGGCCTGGCTTTGCACTGCGGGGCATTCAGCAGCACCACAGGCTCTGCCTGGAGCACTCCCCCAGCATTCTCCCTGACTGCAATAACCAGACATGTTGCCAGACATTGCCAAATGTCCCTGGATGGCAAAATCTCCCCCAGCGAAGAATCACAGCTCTCGCGAGGACTTTCTGGGGACTAATGGGAGGATAGGAAAAAGATCTGTTAATAAGGACCGTGTAATGGGAGGGAGATAATGGGGATGGCTTTCAACAGTACACAACAAACACTACCTCAAACAGAAATTAAATCTCAAAATGTTAGGGATGAAAACCCATCTCTCAATAATCACGCTGAATATAAATGGCCTCAACTCCCCAATCAAAAGACATAAGGTGGCAAAATGGATCAAAAATCACAATCTATCTATATGCTGCCTGCAAGAAACACATCTTACAAGTAAAGATACACACAAACTAAAGGTGAAGGGGTGGAGCAAGGTAATCCATGCTAACGGAACTCGAAAACAAACAGGAGTAGCAATTATGGTATCAGACAAATTAGACTTCAAACCTAAACTTATCAGAAGAGACAAAGAAGGTCATTTCTTACTGGTAAAAGGAACAATCCAGCAAGAGGTTATAACATAGCCAACGTTTATGCCCCAAACATAGGTGCGGCCACCTTCATAAAAGAAACTCTTTGCAACATTAAATCACACATAGATCCCAATACAATAATATTGGGAGACTTCAA